>JASANF010003884.1:0-84230 GCA_030248245.1 Trissonchulus sp. WLG1_4 | reverse complement strand
TGTCGTTTTGGCCCATACCCCGACACCCCTTACGAAACCTGTTTTAAGGTAGCGCTCAGCAACAAAACTCATGTTTGGCGCTCAGCTCATGCAATAAATAGCAATACCACTTTAATTGTATATCAAAGAGACATCAAAAAAATTTATTTACAATACAGCTCAGCCTTTTAATGTGAATGTGTCAAATTTTATGACCATGTCGAACTTCCTATTCACACTAATATTGTTTTTGACCTAGCTCAGCGAAACTTCAACCGATTTTGAAGATCTTGGTATCAATAGAAAGATCTCTCAAAAATCTAGACGTGATTGATCTTCGATTTTTCATTTTTATTTTTAATTTTGCGAAAAATTGATTTTTCAAAAATCAGTCGTGTTTGAGCGACTACAAAAAGTGCTGCGGGCCAAAATTTGAAAATCGAAAAACTTTCACGTCTGCATTTATATTCTTTCTTTCATTGTGCAAATTTTCAACCCAATCGCAAACGGCAGCTGGGACTCAGGTCCAAAAAAAGTAGTCGATTTCGCTACGCAAAAATGTAAGGTTTGCCCACACGTTTCACTTTTTCAAAAATTAGACCTTTCGTAGGACTGCATATTTCCGTTGAAAAAGTTACACAAAGCCATACTCAAATTCTAAAGAAATTAAATCAAATATTTGACATTTTCGAAGATTTATCAGCTTTGTAGGTTTTTCATTTTGGATTTGCTATTTTCACGGCTAAATAACTCAGCAAAACTTCAACGTATTCTTAAGTTTAATACATCAATTTAAAGCTAAGAAACCGCATATTTCAATGATATGAGTAATCATTTTATATGGAAACAAAAATTTTTTTGCTACGGCTACAAAATTGTCCAAAAAATTAAAAAAAAATTTTTATCACAATATGCACACCAAATGAAAGCTATTTTCATTTTGAACAACTTTCCTTCAAGACATTATGGTCAAAAATGTCGCTGAAAAAAATTAAACGCCAAAGTCGGTTTCCCTGAGCGCCACCTTAAAAACGAAACTACTCACGTTTCTGAGTAATAAGCCTCGGAAGTCGAAAACTTCGGGGAAAAAAACCCTAATGCGGGGAAAAAAGCCTATCACTATTTTCGGTTGTTCTATTAGCAGTGAGTATAAAGTATAAACTCAATCTACGTATAAACTCATCGTGTTCTACATTTCTTAGGCTGCAGTATGGAATAAAAAAACCGTTTCTTCGACACCCATGTGACTCACAATAATTTTTCAAAATTCCACCATTTGTGGCACAAATGACTTCTGCCGAAATATGCATTTTTTCAATATTTACAAGCATTAAAAATAAATTTTTGCGCATATTATATACGTCAGAAACAGAGGAGAAACACCGCCCGCGTCTAGAATTCTTGGATACGGTCTGAAGTGGTACGCAGCAGCTAAAGCCTAAATATTCCAAAAAATTGTCAAATTTTGGTGAAACATCACCAAAACAGGTTTCGTAAGGGGTGTCGGGGTATGGGCCAAAACGACAAAAAACGACGTATTGCGGCCAAATAAACGGTTTTAATGAAGTCTACGCATGTTGTTAGCCCAGATGAACCCACTTTTGTAGCAACAATGGGTGAGTTTAGCAAAAAAATATCGCCAAATAGAATAGGGTTTTTTTCCCGCAATAGGGTTTTTTCCCGCACAAACTTTGAACTGTCACAGGTAAACCACAACGTTTTCACTGTTTTTGAGCTTCAGAAATATAGAGGAAGGGTAACTCTCTTGATAAACGCAAACGGCGTTGGCAAAAATTGTGTTTGAAAAAATTATGACAAGTCAAAAATTTGAAAAAATTTGGAAAACTTCACTTTGAAATTTTTCAACAAGCAAAATTTTGAAATTTTATAAAAAAATGCTGCAGACCTCAAAACTGCACAGCAATTGGTGTGGTAAGTCAGTTTGTGATGGGCTTTCCACCTATACTCAAAAAGGACCTATGTCGTACATAAGGTTCGGCCAGGAAATACTAAGGTTTTTTCCTCTCAAAACGCGTAAGGTTTTTTTCCCGCACCACTTGTATATACAATACACACTATGTATATACATAAATGTATGTATACTAAAATTTTTGTAAATAAATAAACACATAATAATTCTATTTTGTATGCAACATATATATCCTGCTCATTTTTGCCAAAGTTAAGCTTTTTGATGATTTCACATTAGCAACTGACTTCTACTTGATGTCAGTAACTAAGACTAATCCTTGCTCGCCAACATAGTAAACTTACATAAGTCTTAGCACCAAGCCTCCGCTTAAGCTAGTGCTCCGAGCCCTAAGTTAAAGCAAAACAGAGCCTATATACGCCTAAAAGCCCATGGTCTAATTTAAAAGAACTGCTAATAAGCATGAAAAATACATAACATTCCTGCCGCGGTTTTTTCCCACAAATGGGTTTTTTCACCGAATAAGTTTTTATTTAGAGCAAGGTTAGGCCTACGACATATATATTTTTTGGTTTCCCGTAGAAACATTGTAATATAAATTTGGGCTACATGACAAAATATATAAATGGGGGTTTTCTTGTTTGCTGTTGTTTGAAAATGTTTCAAGTTTTTTTAAAGGAATTTTTATAAGTAACCCTTGAAAACAAAAATGGCCTGGAAACAAAATCCATAGGATTTGCAATCTGTTGTGCGTATCAACGCGCCTTATTCTCTGAAGAAAATTTGTCATTGTCATTGTCATTTTTCCGTCTAAAAACACTGCATCACAAAAACTTTAATTGGGCAAACAATTTAAAAGTAAAGAACAGTACAAAACACTAAATACAACAAATATACACAAATAGCAGCTATATAAAAATAAAACCACAAAAGATCCACAAAATTGCGCCAATTAGAGTATTTATACACTCACAGTATAAATTACTTTTTCAAATATTCGAACTACAACTACGTATATACAACCTGAAAACGAAAACACAAAAAAGTTTTCCGGAAAAATCAGGAAACTGTGGCAAACCGCAAAATCAGAAAACCACCTAAAAAATCCGAAGAAGTTTTCAGAAAAACCCAGACATTTTCCTGAAAAATCAAAAAAATTTTCCGAAAAAAACCCGGAAATTTTCCGGAGAAAACGCGGAAATTACCGGAAAAAACGCACAGGAAGAAAGTGGATATCAAAAATATCTCAATTATCTGTAAATAATATCTGAATTTTGGGTGAAAAAATTCAGATATAATATACCCTTTCCATTCAGATGGAATCCACACGAAATTTACAGATTTTCACCCAGAATTCAGTTGAAATTTACAGCCATTTACCCCGAATTCAGAAACTCTGAAATGTCTCTGAATTTTATCTGAAAAAGGCATGTACAATAATTAACCTAAAACTCACCCAGATTTTACAGAAAATTCAGATAAAATTTACAGCTATTTCACATATGCGCGATGTTTCTGCTGGTCATTTCAGATAATATTCACACAAACTTTACAGAAGTTTCAGAGAAAATTCAGAGAATTTTCATGCAGGCAGCTCACTACGCTGGCTTAATTTTACAGCTTTTTCAGATAATTTTCACAATTCTGCTGTGTCTGCTGGTCAATTTCAGATAGATTTCAGATTTTATTCACATCAATTTTACAGAAATTTCAGAGAAAATTCGGAGAATTTTCATTCAGGCAGCCTACTATGCTGGCTTAGTTTCACAGCTTTTTCTGATAATTTTCACATATAATTTACGTTACATTTACGGAGTATTCGGATAATTTTCACAAATAATTCACGTTATATTCAGAGCATTAATATTTGCTCCTGATTGGTCTTGTATATTTCAGAAAGTTTACGGCTAATTCAGCAGTCTATATAATTGTTTAAACTTAATGCCCTACTTATTAATAAACGTAAAACAATAAATAATAATAATAATAATAATTAATAAGGAGAGACTGAGTGAAATTTACATATGTATAAACATTCATTATATACAATTATAAATATTATTATATGAGCAAGGAACAAACTAAGAAAGCTGGTACTAAACTATATAAACCCTTGTATAAACAATTTATGTCAAAAATCCATAAGATATGTAACTCAATTGATTAGGAATAAACATGTATATGTATATTGGAAACACCAAAAACACCTTCCATCTTATATTTATTTCTGTTTGTAAATGTATAAAATAAATTATCCGCATATAATGCAATAAATAACACTAAAAACTAGTCCCAGGTTTAAAAACACACCTGACATTAAAATTACGATCAAAAATCAACTGAAACATAAGTAAAACTATTCAGACGGATTTCACACAAAATTTACAGATATAAAAAATATCTGAATATTATCTGAAAAAAAGAGAAAATTTACAGATCTGAAGAATATCTGAATTTTCTGTAAAACTGTTCAGATAAGTTTCAGATAAAATTTACAGATATGAACTTTCTGTGAAACTGAGCGGTGGAAGGCGGAGCTTGTAAAAAAACTTGTGAAATTTATCTGAAATTTTTAACAGAGTTTTTAGATAATATTCAGATATCTTATTTTTATCTGAACAATAATTTGTTTTACAGAAATTTCTAGATAAAATTCAGAGGACTGGTTTTCCTGTGGTTAACCCGGAAGTTATCTGGAAAAAACGAGGAAATTTTCCGGAAAAAACCCGGAAATTTTCCGGAAAAAACCCAGAAATTATCCGTAAAAAACCCGGAAATTATCCGGAAAAAATCCGGAAATTTTCCGGAAAAAAACCGGAAATTATCCGGAAAAAACCCGGCAATTTTCCGGAAAAAACCCATAAATTTTCCGGAAAAATTAATTTCCGGATTTTCTCGGTTCGGAAAAAACCCGGAAATTTTCCAGAAAAAAACCGGAAATTTTTTAATTTCCAGAAAATTTCCTGAAAAAGTTTTCCTGTGCCCCCCTCTAAATACGCCACTGCTGAGCGCACTAAAAAACGTATAAAATTATGTTATTTGGCAATGAAAAGTTCAAATGGAATTTCCCCCCCCCCCCCCATTCTTCAGTTGCACCGTGTCTGACAATGGTCTTGTAATTTTACATAAAAACTTGTAAAATGTCATCAAATCAATAGGTAAAAAATGGAATACCCAAAGTCTCGGTTTTTGCGGTCTCAGAATTTGGTGTCGGTCTCGGTAGTCTCGGTTTCGTGGTCTCGGTCTCGGAAAAAAACCCGAGGCTTCCATCCCTAGTTCTCTGCTTAGAATAAAGGGTCCTCTACCTAGAATAGAGAGTCCTCTGTCTAGAATAGAGGGTCCCTTACCGGTCGGCAACCAATTGTGGCCTACTGGCGATTTTTTTTTAGTATTTGCATTCATATAGTCAAGTCCAAGCGGGAAAAAAGCCATTTTATAGTTTCCGTATAATAAAATTTGCCCCAATCAAATATTTGGATTTGGAACTTGATTGGGAACTGATTATTAATCTGCTAACGGCTCGTCTATCCGCATCTTGTGTGTCCTTTTAAAGCTGTAAAATTGCAACCCACATCAGCAACGGTCGAATTGGACGTTGGAAAAAAATCCATTGAAAAATATCAGTATTTTGGGCATTTGAACCAGTATGGCTGCATTAAAACACGTTGAGACCTTTTCCCGTATATAAGTTTTAGGCCAAAAATTGTCTACAAATGCCAATTTTGTGAAATTTAGTACAAAAATTTAGCTAGGTGAAGCATTATTTGACCAGGTTTCGATACTAAAACTGGAATGGGCATAACGTCATGTGCAATATTTCTGCCATTATATACGACGTTGAGATCTAAAGTGCTGATTGTAGACTGCCTGAAAAAAACATTCAAGTCTCAATTCAAGCACACCCACATTGCGAGAAAATTGATAATTAACTAAATAGGAACTACAATCTCTGATTAGCTCAGCAAAAGAAAAATTTCCACGTATTCTAGAAAGATCCGCATCCGCGCGGATGTCAGGAGTAGACATGCGCGTGAGCGGATGTTAAAAAAGTCATATCTGCGACATCCCTACATAAAACTATGTTTTTTAAATATTTTTTAGTTTTATAACCACTGTTGCAAATTCTTAATATGCCTGGAAATCAGAGAGGGGGTCGTGGTGGTGGGGGAAGTCGGCGCTACGACGATTACGACAGACACGGCGGGGGCAGTCGAGGAGGGGCGCATAAAGGTGATCGCAAGGGGGGGCGCGATGACCGATTTCAGCATGCAAATGCTGGGTAAGCTTAATGCGGATTTATTTTTAATTGTATATATATATATGTATACCGTATACTTTTAGTGATTTGTTAACGTTACGTTGTACATGTATTAGTGTTGGGACGAAAGTTCGGGTTCGGGTTCGGGTACGGTTCGGGTCTTTTTTTCAGTTCGGGTTCGGGTTCGGGTACGTCTCGAAAAAAATCCCAACACTAACATGTATATACAGTTACGTACACTGCATGAAATATTTCGTCGAAGGCACCCCCGCTTTTCATGGCATTAAGTATATATTTGCTGCTGTGGACTATATTTTGAGGGTGCTATATTGAACTCAGAACGAGTCAGCTATCCTTTTCACAACTAACCTTTTAAACTGTTGTGGTAGGGAAATCTCGTTCTACATTATAGAACTTAGGTAAACTACGTATATACATACTTTTAAGCTGTCATCTTTGTAAGCCGATAATGTGGTATATACGTCTTTTTGACGGAATTGAAAACGGTCTGGTCAATAAGTATTTTTGGTCGATAAGTATTTTGCTAAAGTTGAATGCTTTGCTTGAATATAATTTTTTTACTAGTGAATCATAGTATATAAAGGTCAAAGGGTTAGTACTGTGTGAGGATTGAATGAATGAATTTACTCACGTGCACAAAATAATAAGATAATTATGCATCAACAACGGAAGCTACAAAAATAAACAAGCACGTCAAAATCAGAAAAAAACATCAACAAAAAATGAAGCAAAAACGAACACAAAAAACTGCAATTGCATGCACATATACTAAGAAAAAGAACTATTTACGCAACAACAAAAAACTAAATTGAAAACTGCAAGTCTATAAACTTAAAGAAGTAATTTAATAATTTAATAATAATAATTAAAAAAATCTGATTTAACTTAAATTTTTAGAAATGGCGGCGCAGACGGTGAGAATTTCATAGTAGATGCTGATTTCGAAGCTGCGGGGGTGGCGCAATATCCGGGGGCGTCTGGAGACAGATCCAGGGGGTCAAATCAGAAGCCCAAATACGAAGTGGGCCCGGATGGATTGCCCCTGAACCCGAATAAGGCCAAATTTACTGGCCGCTGTCGGCTGTTTGTGGGGAATCTGCCCAAGGAAATGACCGAAGAGGAATTTAGGAAAATGTTTGAGAGTCATGGCGAAATTTCGGAGTGCTTTGTGTCGGAAAAAGGATTTGGATTTGTCACAATGGTACGCTCAGAACACTAGCGGTCTCAGACTTTGATTTCAGGGGGGCCGGAGGTCTGAAAAAGTTTTTTCACTTTTTGTAATAGCGTAGTTTTCAGCTTTTAACGCTATCTTGCTATAATTGACGCAGCAATATCAAGGGTAATGAGTTGAGTTCTGTTTGTAGTAAAAGCCAGTGGCATTTATATACCCTGAAAAAATGGATATTTTTTTCCTTTTTTAGGCCAAATTTGGTCAACTGGAGACGTATCAGAAATTTTTTCCGTAGGAAAATAAAACAAAAGATGGGAACATCACATCAGACAGCGTATTACACTACTAAACTACAGCATAATGTACTCGAATGGACATTCAAATGCAGTTTAATGTACTTATGTATACATACATAGGCTTTGATGAAAGATAATAAAAAGAAATATAGTCAGATGGGGTAAAAAAAATACAAAATATGAGTACAAGGTTTTTTTGCTTTCCTGGATTAAGTTTCTCGGGCAAACTTTTTTCCAACAATACCTCGCGGAGTTGCTCTACAAAACGACATATTAACCTTTTTTCTCTGCATTACTAATTTTATATAAATCGAAAAATAAACGTATTTTTTTTACCCCCATTTTGGGGGAAAAAAATACGGTCGCGGGGAAAAAAAATACGGGTCGATTCTGACCCATCCAAGAAACGCAGGCCAAAATGCTTCTACAGTTGTGAAACTCAACTCAGACTTACTCAATTTTTTAATTAAACTCGCACATAAAAGAAAAGGCCACTGAAATTGAAGCCCCAATAACACCACGACTACTTTTTACACTACAATCTTTTTTGAATTTTTTTTTGAAATTTTTTCTGTCTACGTATTCTTTCTTTGCTGTAAACTGAATCATTTGACGTAAAGATTGTACCGCGGACGCCGAAAATGGTGGCGACGACCTGCTTGATAAATAGTTTTGCATACTTGATTATAGTCTTAAATTAGTTAAAATTTCCTCAATTGCTGTCAATATTCAAATCGTGTTGTACCACAAATTGTTCCCAGATTATGTATTTTAAAGAGTGAATAACCAATATCATCATTAGCTTCGCAACTTAGGCATCTGTGCGTCTGTATGTGTATTTATGTAGCTGGGCTCATCATTTGAACAACCTTGTGTAGCTGGAACCGCTCGGTTAGCATTCGGTGGTCGTAGTACACTTGGCAGCCGTAGCACCTTCCTGTGCTTACTTTTTTCCGCAAACGAACTTGTTTTGGTTTAAAAATACGACATAAAAGCAAAAAGTACCCGTATTTTTTTTCCCCACAAATCGACCAAAAAAGGGGGGGTAAAAAAAATATGGCTCCCGTACGCGCCAACCAGTACCAATAGAGAAGAACCATTTACAGTTTGAAAGAAGGGTAGTTGACTATGCCATATGCGCAGTTGGTGCCGGAAAACAACTAGACTCCGTGACAAAAGAAGCTTGTCAAAATTTTGTTGACCCTTGTAAAATGAGCCATGTTTTGGGTGCATGATTTTGTCAGCTTCATATTGTAAGCTGAACACAGATTATTACTAGGTAATATGTTTATGTAATGTAGAAGTAGTAGTGCTTCCTTTGTATGTATTCAACAGGCATGTACCTGTTGGGGTTTTTCTTGGAGGGGGGTGTATTTTTTTTACCCCATGTTTCCGATCGTATTTTTTTTACCCCCTCTGACTATAGTAAGCCACAGAGTGGCAGGGGTTTGGGGGCGGCAGCGCCCCGTAATATTGTCTAGATTTTTTTATTTTTGAGCCAAATTTGGTCAATTGGAGTGGAGACGTATCGGAAATTTTTGTGTAAAAATAAATTTCAGTAAAAAAAATAAAGTTATTGGAAAAAAGTAAAATTTCAATCGGAAAAATTTTCGGGAGGGACCGCCCTGGGTCAGAAATATGTTATATAAATGTACAGTCACTGTGTAGTATGCGCAATTAGCACTGCTTCGGTTTGGTGAATTAAAAAATATAGCATAACAAATAATGAATAATGAAAGGCGTTCTGTTGGACTTATACATATAGTTATATCCGTTTAATCCGTCTGAAGAGGTATATATATATATATATATATATATAATTATGCATAACTTTTTAAGCCATTTTGTCGGAATAAATACTAGGTTGGGAAAAAAATTTTCAGTCTCAGCCAAATTTACTAGAGCTGGACATTTTCTTTTCAATTCTAGGACACTCGAGTGAACGCGGAGAAGGCCAAGTCTGCCGTGGACGGGACGGAGGTGAACGGACGAGCCATCCGCGTCCGATTCGCCACGCACAATGCCGCCGTCAGAGTCAAAGAATTGCCCGCTTACGTGTCCAATGAGATTCTCTTTCAAGTCCGTTTTCTTGAAAATTTGGGATCATTTAGTGTTGTCAATATCTAATTTCAATAATAATTTGTAAGAAAAGTTTAAGTAACCGCTTAGATTTGCTAATTGGAATTCTTGACGAGGCGTTAAGCTTAGGTTTTGGGGAGCACTGTCAGGCTTATTCTGTTCGGCTTTTTCATACCTATCAAACATGTAACGTAGTTTTGGGCTTTGGGTACCCTACCCGGCCAAATTTTGAGGACCCTTTCCTCTTAATCTACTAGAATTAGCTTAGAATTATGTAATTAACTTAGGATATACCCTAAACTTTTTTGTTGTTAACAGTTTTTGGAAAATAGTGCAATTTTTACCGGCTTTGGCTCCGATTTTGGGGAGGTCATTACAACCCTCCCTCTTACATACATGACACCGACAGACAATAATCAACTTGCTACTACTCTTCTTTACAATACTACGTGCTACTGCTACTAGTATATAAATTATAAACATACATGTAACGGGGTCGAAGTTTAGGGACCCTTTTCCCTGATCGACCAAAAAATACCCTAATTTTGCCAACTTTTCGACAAAGTACATACTGTTTAGTATTTTACCAAAATTTGCCCTGGTTTTGGTCTTTCAGGCGTTTTCGGCCCAAAGTTAAGGTACGGTTGTATGTTTCAGGGTGTAGCTTTCAGTTGTTGTTGTAGGCATTTAGTTTGTTCGGCGACGTGGAGCGGGCAGTTCACATCGTGGACGAGCGTGGGAGACCGACGGGCGAGGGAATCGTGGAGTTTGCCAGACGCCCTGGCGCCTCGGACTGTCTGCGTCGCGTCACTGAGGGCGTCTTTTTGCTCACGACGTAAGTGATGGAGAAACACAAGCGTCAGAAATACTTAAAATTGGGTACTACGACTTCGTTTAGGCATCTGAATTAGAAGCTGAGTGATCTCAGATTCATACGCATCTAAATCTAACTCAGCTCTCAAGTGATCTCATTTTGTAGTTTTACAGTGTTACTTAACAATGGTATATATTGTCTGTAATTATTTCAGGTTTTATTGCACCCGATTAATCATACAAGCTTTTTTATTGTTCCATGTCGTTTAAGTGGTGTTACCACACGCTTTTGTGTTTTTTTATTTATTTTATTTATCGTTTTTTATTTTTTTATTTTTTTTATAGGTCGCCAAAGCCAGTGATTGTGGAGCAGATGGAACAGCGAGACGAAGAGGACGGGCTGATGGAACGAATGGTGCCCAGGAATAACCAGTTCATGCGGTAAGGCTTAGGATAATTGGTAGTGTGACGGGTACCTAGCGAACGACCGGAGGTAAAATTTTGCCGGAGCCGGAGATAAAATGCCGGAGCCGGAGCCGGAGCCAGTGTTTTTCCAAAAAAATTGAATTAGTAAAAAAATGTTGACAATTGTGAAAAAAAAATTTTCGAAACAGCATTCTTTAATTTTTCAACAGTCACGCCCCATTTCTATAGATATGTCTTTACTCACTCATACCACCAGCAGTTTGCCACTGACTGGTCCCGGTTTTGGGTGATCTCACAGAAAATTTTCATCAACATTGATAAAAAGTCAAGAAGTAGGTCAAATTGATCAGTATGGCATTTTGACTGCGGTGCCAAGGGCGTAGTCAGGAGTCAGAGGGAGGGCGTTGTTCGGGGTGTTTGTCTGAACTTCCCTCTTTTAGTCGAACCTTGCAAAATTGTCAAGAAGCGTATATACCCCCAAAAAAGCGACAAATTTGGAAAAGATGGCACTTTGTAGAAGATGTCGTAAATGTCTTTAGCTTCCGGGGATTACCGCCCCCCCCCCCCGACCCTTGTAATTTAAGCGTATGTATATCAGTCGCGTAGCCACGAAAGAAACTTTGGGGGAAATGACTTTTCGATTTTTGTAATGGGTAACAATGATATTTTTTTGCTATTTCAGCACAAAAATTTGCGAAATAACAACACATGCAAACATTGTCCTAAATTTGACTGGCCGAAAACATCAGAGCTAAAAGTCAAGTTCAAATCACTAAGTCACATAGTCATAAGCCTATACGGGTCTGGGGGCGGCAGCCCCTGGAAAAAAGTGTGAGAAACTTTTGATTTTTAGGCCGAGTTTAATCAATTGGAGAAATTACATAATGCTAAAAAGGGGTAGTCATCGCCATTGCAACTGGCAGTAATATAAGTACTGTAACCGACTAACCGCTTCGTTATCCTTGTGATTTTTTCTCAAAATTTGAACTTTTTGCCAAAGTTTGAACAATAAAAATTCTCCGGCTCCGGCACTTTTTTTGCCGGAGCCGGAGCCGGAGGCTCCGGTCGATCGCTACGGGTACCCTAGTATAAATGCGTGTGCTATTGCTCTTGATGCTATATTTCCGCATTCGCTTTGGATATAATGATATATGCGTTGATATTGCACAAATTGAGGGCCTATTATTTTGTCTAAGCCTTACTGACTAACGAATCATTCCTGGTTCTGGTGGAACCTTTCCTGTCCTTTTTGTTGGAACTGCGTCGAGAAAATTGAATAAAAACAAAAAATAAGAATAAAAAAGTAATTTTTTGTTTTTCCAGCGAACGCGAACGAGCGCCCCGTTTTGCCGGACCCGGCTCATTCGAGTACGTGTTCGGCGGTCGCTGGAAAGAGCTCTATCAGGAGGAGAAGCGGCGCCGGGAGGCTTTGGAGCAAGAGCTGCAGGAGGCCCGCGAACGTCTGGTGTCCGAAATGGATCTGGCATATCAGGAGTATCAGGCAGACATGATCAGAGAAGGTGCGAAGGGGATTTAGAGGATTTAGAGGATTATTTTTTAAGATTAGGACGAATTAGTGGATTAGCATTTGGGATTAAGAGGAACTAATAAATTAGATTTTGGGATGACGAGGATCTATCGGTTTAGATTTTGGGAACAAGAGGATTTAGCGGACTTTCAGTGGATTATATTTTGGTATTTAGCGGATTAGAATTTGGGATTACGAAGATTCAGCCTATTATATTTTGGGATTGAGAGGATTTAGCGGATTTAATTAGGGAATTTAAGTAGTGTTCCTTTAAGTACTATAACTTCATAATCGTCTGGTTTTTCAAATTCACATTTTGACTCAGCCGTAGTTTGTGACTCGACTAGACAGCAATACCATTTAATATTCGGACAAGACGATGTTGATTAGAAGAATTTTAGAATATTTTTAAATATGAGAAGATTTGATGTTATGTTAGCACTTTAATAAAAAAATCAAATTTAGTGATTAAATATATTTTTTCAGATTTGAGGCGCCGGCAGCAGGAACTGGAACGTTTAGAAGCATCACGAGCGGAGCGCTTGGAACAGCTGTACGTATTTTATCCGTTTTAAATGTCATTATTTTTTGCTCTACTGTTACCACGGCTTCTGGTTTTTAGTTTTAGTCAGCTAAAAACACTACTAATGCTGCACTCGGTGAAATCTATAGACCTGTTCCCTGGCATATTTTTAGGCAAAATTTTATGGGGGGTGCGATGGGGGGGGGCGTCGACCAAAATGGGGGGCGCACCAATTTCACGATAAAACATTATTTTTACAGGAAAAAATGGTTGTTATACGTTAATGTTACGTTTTCATACATTATTATAGCTACGCTAATACTAAATTTAGCCAAAAAGGACTCAAAAACCCGACGAACACGATATGGCTACAGCTAAAAATTCGCTAAAACGTCTTTCCGGAAAAAAATTTGGGCCAGGGGGGGGCGCCCCATCTGAAATGGAGGGGGCTCAAAATGGGGGGCGCCCCCCCAGCCCCCCCCCCCACTAAAAATATGCCAGGTTCCAGTCCAGCTCATTAGACTAATGATCAATCTTTAAAGCCCGGTTTCTATATACTTGTCCGTAGCGAGAAGGACAAGGAAATTTTCAGTCATCTATTGTCAAACATTGAGCAAATTGTTTCTTGTAATAATTAATAATTGTTCCTTCGTGTACAAATTTTGGTGGCTTGGTCCGGTTTTTTTTGTGGGACTGCTTAAGGAAGGACAAAACGATGGGAACAAAAAAGGGGCCAATAGCGTTTAAGGCTTAGCCATTCTTTCCGCAGAAAGGGTGCTGTTGACAGACAATCGAAAAGCATCATCATGACTAGTTTGACTTTGTCTTTCAAATTGCGTTGAGTCTCGGCAGACATTTTTGTCACCCTATTTCTCTATAAAGCCTAACAAAAAACACTTCTAAAAAAGCCATTTGAAATTGATTTTTTAGAAGTGCTTTTTGTTAGGCTTTATAGAGAAATACATTTGTATTTTAGGCGTCTCCTGCGTGGCAACAACAATAGCAGTGGCGTGGGCCCGGGCAGTGCGTTTGGTGGGGCAGCAGGGGGCGGTTTCCATGGCGACCAACGACACGGAATGCCCCAGGGCGCGGGGGGCCATCCCCAACACTATGGAGAACAGTTTGGCCAAAGGGGGGGACTGCCCGGAGGGGTGCCGGTGTCTCGGGTGTGTTTTTTGGGAGTGGATTGTTTTTTTAATACTTTTAGCTTAGGGTGGAAGTAGTTTTTTCACCTTTTATGTTGTTTTTTTATTTGTCGTTCTTTTTTTAGTAGGATGGAAATAGCTTCTGACGTATTTTACGGTGTATTTTTCTGGCGTTTTTTGCTAATGTAAGGTGGATTTGTAATCTTAGTATTAAAAAGTAACAGCAGACGTGGTTTTTAGTCTGCTGTGATGCGCTAATCATGGATTGTTAGTTTTTTAGCAGAAACGCACAAATAGACTAGACTACCTGAGCAGAACCCCGTATAGGCGTAACTCTTTCCTTCTGCTTCTGCTGTCTGTCTTTTACTGGCTTATCCGATCACAGGCTGTGAAATGTTAACCTAGGGCTGGGTGCTATCTATGACATCGACACCTAGTGAAAAATTTGCTTGGTACAAATTTTTGCTTGTAGTGTTTGAAGCACAGATGTACATGGGGGAGGGTCTGGGGGATTTTTTTGAGGGGATTCAGAATTGAGATTTCGGGACAAGCCCCCCTCAGATTTTACTTATCGGGACAAGCCCCCTCCTTGGTGCTGAGAAAGAAGGTGCCGGGAAGCTCCAAATTAGCCCCAGATCGCTGTAAAATGCATCAAAAATCAACAAAAAGCGAAAAAATCGCTGAAAACATCTAAATTGTGCAGAAGATTGCCTAATTTTAGGCAATAATTGGAAGTTTTTGCGTTTTTGTTATTTCAAGCCCCCGAAACGTCGGGAGAAGCCCCCCTAAAATTTAGAAAAATCCGGGACAAGCCCCCCCCAAACCGAGACCCCGTGTACATGTATGGTTTGAAGTCCTAAATAGCCATTCCTAGACCTTTTCTTTTCGTTAGGTTTTTTGAAATATAAAAAAAACTAAAGTTGTTTTTTACAGGGTAATGAACGCCACGATGAGGGAGCGACTGGGGGCGGCCGGCCGGGTGGCGGGGGACCCCCTGGTAAGTGTTTTTCCATCTAGACTAAGTCTAGACTAGTTTTTTTAAGACGATTGTGTCTGAATCAGCCAGAGTTTGTCTGACTAAGGCAAGGTCATACTAGACTGTCGGTTTGTCCCTATTTCTTTTTTTTCTGTCACCGTTTTCTTTTTTTAAGAAACCTGCTTGGCTAAACAGTTTTTTTGCATGAAGAGGTTTTGAATTAGTTCAGACTGAAGTCTGACCAAAAATTATTGCTGAACCCTGAGACAAAACAGGTGGCGTGATTCTTCTGACAGCACGCTGCAGTGTTTTTTTTTGTCAAAAATTTTGCGTCATCTGACGCACATGCCCAATTTTTTTGCGTCATTTTGAAAAAAAGTGCGCAGAGCGGTTATAATGCTATATAAGCGTGTGTTTTAGGTAAAAATTGCTTTACACTGGCACTGGCCACTGGCCGTCACCAATTACGATTTTATGGCTTTAAAATTTTTTTATAAAAAAATTTTCAACTCTATCTTTAAGCGGTGCGGTAGCGTACCTAGAAAAAATTTCGAGGGGGGTCGTGATTTCACTGATTTTTCGTAATGGGTTAAAATGCATTTTTTCAATATTCGCATAGAAATGGAAATTTAAAAATAAAAATTAATAATGGAAGACCACGTAGCTACAAGTCGCGGAGGTCTGGGGGCGGCAGCCCCCAGAAGCCAAGTATCTGATGTTTTGGGACTTACTCAGTTCCCCTGAAGACGGCATCATTACGCCACATTTGGGTGGCATGAAGTGCACTGTAAACACGCAGCTGAATTTCAGTAAATATAATAGAATTCTCCTGTTCCAAACTTTGATACTAGCGCGGCAATCGTCTTATACCGGTGGGCATTACTTGATGCGTTTAAGAAACCTGTGGGCATGCTTCGACACGTTTTTTTTAGAAAAAAAGTGCGGCGTGTCGCACTTTTTGACGCAAAGAAAAACACTGGCACGCTGTGCTCTTGATGCTTGCAATTCGTTCTTTTCGTAATGAAATTGTGTGTTTCTGTTCGTCTCAGGGTCCAGCATTTTTTAGTCAGACTTTGCTATCTGTATACAATCTTGCATCTAATATCTCGCGTAAGAAAGAATGTGAGAGAATTGACTATTCCAGATGATAATTTGGTGCATGGGGTTCAGAAACTGTTGTCCATGTTCAAAACAGAGCCAGGCGCACAGCAGACCGGACCGCCACCGGGTATGTTTTTTGTTGTTGTTTTTTAAACTGTTTTTAGCTATTTTATTTTACTTTGTCTGCTGTTTGTTTGTTTTAAATATAAGTCTGTGACGTGGGGAGGCTTGCTACAGACTCTTCGCATTTTTTTCTTCAGCAAAAGCAGGGTTAGTCTTTGGCTATGAGACACTCTTATGAAGTTCCGTACGTAAACAAGGGAGGTGAAGACAACATATTAGTGGTAAAACGTAAGTTAATTCAAAAAGTAAACATAATCATTTTAATTTTTTTAGGAAATATTTTTATAGGAGTCCATTTTTCAGGCTATCAAGGAATGCATCCAGAGTTTCCGGGAGCTGGGATGCCGGGAGGGGTATGTTTGTCAGTGTGTCTGTGGACCTGTGGGTAGCTAGCGTCTGTGATTGAATCAATGTCTATAGCACACTGATATGTCAGTATAGCTCTGTCATAATGACACAGCAATTTTATGACAGTGACGTTTGTCTTTGGGTTTGGTCTGTTTTTTAGCCTGTTTTTTTTACATATTTTTGGTAAATTTTTGAATATTGGGTGAAATTTGTTGTGTAGCCCCCTCTAGGTGCCATAATATTATGACATTGAAGTCGTTATGCAACTGTTTTAGCAACCTTGTGACAAGAAGCAATTTTTGAACTACGTTTATTTTGTCTACTAGACGTGAGATACTAGCGTACTTCTAAACCATTCATAAAATTGATTGATTAGAACTATTGATTAGAACCATTCATAAAATTTATGTGCGCTTATTGTCGGGTCAGAATTTAGTACTAAAGGCTGACCAAAAATTCCGCAACCCTGAGACAAAAAATGTATTTAGCATGACTTTGTACGACTTGCTGTGCTCTTGATGCTTGAAGTGCTTTCTTTTCGTAATGAAATTATTACGGTTTCGTTTTGTCTCAGGGTTCAGCAATTTTTGGTCAGACTTCAGTAGCCATAATATTTTCATCAGTAATTTAGACTGGCAGTTTCCGTTATGTATTTTCAAACTTGGGGCGGTTATTATTATTTTAATGCCGAATGTAATATTGTGATGCTGGCAGGTAGATGCACAGGACTCTTATTAGTGTTTTTAGATGTTAGATTTTTTTAACTCTATGGGTGGATTTCACAAAGGTGGTTTTACTAAACCATGGTTTTACGTACGTTTTTATATGATTTGCACATAATTTCATTATGAAATATAGCCTGATTCGTTACGAGTTTCGTAGATTCTCTTAAACCATGGTTTTAGCTTAGTTGAAATTTCAGCAAAACAGAGGCCTGCCGTGCTGCAGGTTTCAAATTTCAACTGCGCCAAAACCATGGTTGAAGAAAATCTACGAAATTTGTAACGAATCAGGCGATATTTCATAAAAAATTATGTGCAAATCATAATATTATAAAAACGTAAGTAAAACCATGGTTTAGTAAAACCACCTTTGTGAAATCCACCCATAGGGTATTTTTATTATCTGTAGATAATAATATTGCCCAAAATGTTTATCTGAATGCGAGTTGGAGGTTGTTGGAGTGTCACGTGGTATTGAACCAGTATACTGGTGCCTTTCCTTGGAATTTTTGATGACCCTTCCTTAACATTGTCAAAATGGGCACTAAAAGCTTGGTTTATGCAACATTGCAACAAGACTGAAAGTCTTACAATTTTTTTGCTAACGACTAAATGTCATTAACCACGCGTCAGTCACCTACCGTAATCTTGGCTGCTGGTTGATGTTATGTATTGCCCTAATTCTGGGGTTGTCAATATTTAATCCCCGAATTTGACTAGTCGATGTTATGTGGGGTCGAGGTTGTGTATATTGTATACAGTTTTAGATGTGTACATTTGTAAACGACTGCGAAATACATGCCCAAAAAACCGAAACACAAATTATGGTTGACTAATATTTCATTGACAGTGCCTTTTAACTCGTATAATAGTTTGATGTATTTATTGCTGAGTAGATTGCTTCAACAATTTCAACTAGAGAATAAGGTTCTTGTAGCGTGTAAGTGGGCGTACAAACAAAGTGTCCTATAATGGCGTATAAAGTATTGCGGTATAAAATACATGCAGAACAAAAATAGGTGAGTAGAGATCCATGATACGTAGCTAGATTTTTTCGGGTTTGAAAGTGTGGGAGCCCTCTCCCTTCTCGCTGGGTTACATTGGTGAACAGCAATTTCAAAACGTCAACAGTGAAGCTAAAACGACCTGCCGTACACTGGCATATTTTTGGGCGAAATTTTATGGGGGTTGAGGGCGCGACCGAAATGGGGCACCCCCCTTGTCCCACCCGCACTAAAAATGTGCCAGCTAGAGATAACAGTCAGCAAAAAAACAGTTAATACCTATGTGCGTAGGGGGGGGTAGAACCAAAAAAGGGGGGAGCGGGCCCCTTCAGTAAAAAATATCAGGATATGTAGGCAGCTAGGTATATACATATCTTGCCTTTGGGAATAATGAAAATAATACTGTTTTCATAGATTGAAGTGGACAGGCCAAGTATTTGACTGTAGAACGCTATTTTGGGTCTTTTTTATTTGTGCTATTTATTACGTTAGCACTTATCAAGCTAGTTGATGTAGCGAAGTTAATTCAATTTTATGGAGCTTGTGTACTGTATTTTTTGTCACTAATTTTGACTTAGTTGACAGAAAGCAGAAGTTGTGAAAAAGTTAACCATAACTCAATAAGTAAGGGTCTGTGCAAAAGTCTTCAGAATTAGAAATTTTCAAGTTTGCGAGAATTTTTTATTTTTTGTCAATAAGCAGTGTAAGGAGTCAAGACTTATCTATGTCGACGCGTCAAAGTACAAAAATTCCTTACTCGCTACCCGTAGAATGGGACACTACCGTCAAAGTAAAGTGGGGGGAAGTGAATGCATCTTTTATAACATTTGTACCACAGTCGACACTTCTAGATTTTTTTTGTACTCTGACTCACCCCTTCCCTTTCTTTTTGCCCAAAGGACATGTATATACTCCTACACGCCGGAAGGGAATGAGTTCTGGGGGGCTGGGGGGGGGGGTGGTGCGGAGCACTTTGCCGCCGCCTATTTACCTCCATGAGTCATTGTTTTTCCGTCGTGGCCCGTGAGCCACTTTCTGGGGTATGGTGAAGAAGCTCTCTGGGGGGGATACCCTACATGCCCATGTATATATATATATATATATATATATATATATATATATATATATATATATATATATATATATATATATATATATATATATATATATATATATATATATGTATGTATGTATATGTATGTATGTAAGTGTATACTCCCTACACCCCCCCCTCAAGGCTATATACGTACTGACCATACGTATTGACTACCACACCATCTACTACAATCTACTGTGTACAATTATAGCCACAAGCCATGCCGGGGAACCAGGACTTTGCCCAAGGAATGTCGATGTACGATACACCGCCCCCTCCGTTTGGTCCGGGGGGGCCTCGTGGCGGACCCCCCATGCCCATGGGGCACATGGGGGGTAAGATGCCAGACATGGACCGTGGGGGCCCTACAGGGCCAAAGCGCCGCCGTCACTGAATTATTTAAGCGTTACTGGTTGTCTAGAAATTCCAGCACTATCGTTCGTTGAACCTTGTTAAACAATTTTTTAACTGTACTATTTTAGTATTTACTATTGTTTTGTTTTGTGTTATTGGTGTTTGAATGGTCACTAAGGAATGGAGAGGTTTTTGCAATAACGTCGTTTGGTGAGCTGGACTGTGTGTGTGTGTGTGGTCGGGGGGGGGGGGGGTATTTCCAGTACCAATAGTTACTTTGTCTTTATCATCTCTTCTAAAAATCCTCCTAAAGCCTGGTTCATACTTGTCCTTTAGAACATGGGGACAAGAGCAAAGACAATTTTCGGTGAAGCAGTTATTGTGAAACATTGACCTAATTGTTTTGTCTATTTTTTGTATATAAACTGGATTTAACCCTAACTTTCTTCGTGCAAAACAGTGGCTCATTTGGCCATGTAGTTTTCTGTAACTGCTTCAGGGATAATAGGGATAAGCATAAGGAAAAGTATGAACTGGGCTTTATTTGAACTTTTCTGCAACTGCACAGTTTTTACAGCAAAAAATCCCTTTCTTAGAATTACGCCATTTGTCCATCGTCCAAATGCCGTGCTGTTACGGAACGTCTGGTGCATTTTCTTGTTGTGTGAATGTTGATCATTTTTTCGCAGTGCTGTAAGCTGTTCAGCCGAAAGCGTAATTGCAGCGGTTTCGTCATCGGTTTTAGAACGAAAACAGTGTAATTTTGTTTAAAATCAGTTGGCTAAACTTTTTCACCCAATGCCCCTGACTTTGATACCTTCTCTACTTTTGATACCCTGTGCGAGTTTCTGTCCTCGTGAAGCGAAGTTCACGTTAACTTAAACGTAACTGACGTTAAAGAGGTATGTACATACCACTGTTTGTAGCGACCTGAAATAGTTTATCACTAGTGATCAGTTATCGTTGTTGGGTATGGGTTACACAAACGTTATCGGTGATCCACTGATAAGTTTTAATGGAATGTGAGCCAGGAAAGACTGATAAGGGCCAATTCATACTTCATACATTCATACATTCGTCCGTTCAGCCGGCAAAATTACGAAATAATCACGTCACGAATGGCTGTTAGCATGAATCGACCTTAGTTGTTGAAGGTCGAAGAACCCCTCAGTACACATGCGTCCAACGTGCATGACTTTAAACTTTTCACTGGCTATTGATAGTGCTCATCATGCTTGGCTTTGTGCATCACAGCCCAGGTGGAATACGCGCAAATTTGGGGCCAGGCAGTTTTGCGTCTTTTGGTTCCACGAATCGGCACTGCTTAATTCGTTTAGAGTTTTTCAGTCTGCTTTGGCGGTGTGGTTCCTCAGCTGAGGGGGTAATTGCGTTTTTAGGTGTTTTTTTGTAAAGCTATAGCTCTGCGTTTACAAATTCAAAACACAAGCGATCTTTATTGCACTAAGTAGAACAATATCTTACCTAAATGTATGCCATGCATTGGAACTTAGCCTTTGATTTTGTGTCCAGTACAAGCGGCTAAAGAAAGGTGCTTTCCAAAATATTAGGCCGGGTTCACACTGGCACTTGCACAAGCACAGGCACAAGCACAAGCACAACGCTTGGGCGTTCACACTGGAACTTGCACAAGCACAAGCCGAGCCAATCAAATTAAAGCGCGCCAGTGTAACGTCTTTTCTATTCATAAGTTTCGTTATCGTTTCAAAATTTTGGCCTAAAATTTTCGCAATTTTGAAACATTCTCGTACATTCTATGGAAGAAAGAAAATAAGCTATAAAGAGGGGCAAAAATAAAGCTAAAACGCAATTTGATTTTAAAGATGAAACGAACCAAAATTAAAGGAAAGAAAGAGAAAATGAACGCAATACATTCTTTAGTAAATATAAGATCCATTTCGACAAGGGTTAACTCCGCAAAATCACACTTTTCCATTTAATTTTGCGCCATTTATGACTATACACAAACTGACAGCTGCAAAATCTCTACGCTGATTGGCTGTGCTTGTGCAAAAGATAAAATTTTTGAACAAGCGTTGTGCTTGTGCTTGTGCTTGTGCAGAATTTTCTGCAGTGTGAACCGGCTGTGCTTGTGCCTTTGCTTGTGCTTGTGCTTGTGCAAGTGCCAGTGTGAACCCGGCCTTAGGATTTTTTACAAAAAGTTTGTGCCACAGCTCTGAATCATTCGATTACCTGTTTGGTCTGAAAGTCGGTAAGGTTTTTGACAAGTTTAAAATCCCCAGGCATCTTCCCCACTTTTTTAATAGCTAGTCAGTTTACTGAGAAAATAGCTTAAAAGCAAACGCACCGAAAATTTAATTTATTTTCTTGTAATTAAAGCCCTCTAAATATAGCCACAGTGGAAATTTCGAAAAACTGGGCTACATGCGTGGGGATTTTGGCCTTTACAGTACTGTTCGAAAAATTCGTGCTTAGGCCTTATTTGTAACTTGAGTTCTGTGGGCGCAAAGTTTACATAGAAATCACAAAAACATCGAAAACGCAACTACCACCTTAAACAGAATCTCTAAAATCTATACGATACGATCCGATGAAATATGCGATGAATTTTTCGTTATGATGGTCTACGTTGTTGGAATAAATATAGTGTTCAAGGACAGAAGGTCCGGGGTGGAGCTTTGGGATGCCGGGACATGCCCTCCCTCAGATTTGAACCATTGGGAGTTGGGACAAGCCCCCCGCTTGGTGCTGAAAAAAGGTGCCCGAAGACTCAAAAATTGCGTTCAGATCGATATAAAATGCTTCAAAAATGAGCACGTAGGTACAAAATCGCAAAAAATTCCAAATGTTGCAAAAAAATTTCCCATTGTTAGGCAAAAATTGGAAATTTTTGCTTTTTTGTCAGTTCAAGACCACGAAACGTCGGGACATGCCCCACTAAAATTTCGAAAAATCCTGGACAAGCCCGCCCCCCTAAAGCCCAGACCGAGACCCCGTGTACTTGTATAGTCTTAAATCCAGATTCGTATATGCTTGTCCTGAAAGACACCTGGATAGGGTCAAGGACGAATTCTTGTCAGCTGCCGTGAAGGAATTGCAGCTTATTTTTGTCGTAGGACCTATTCCTTTACCGGAATAAAGGGTTAAGTATAATCGGACTGAACGGTTTACAAATTATGCTGAAAAATGGCATTCCATAAACTCCGGATTAAACGGACTTAACTTTTATTAGCGCACTGCTTATTAATCGGACTAAACGGACTTAACTATGTACGCTAATATTAAGCGTGCTCGTGCATGTTATATCCGTTTAGTCCAGTGGTAGTTTTGGAATGGAATCAGACTAAAATTAAGCCGCTGACTTGTTTTAACTCGTTTAGTAAGTCGTTTAGTAAGTTTAACAAGATTTGCCATTCCTAAAGTCCAGCCCGTTTAATCCGGTAAAGAAATGGGCCTCATAGATCTACAACTTATTCCGCTGATTTTGAGTCGCACTTACACAGTGGACATAGCTAAGCAAACATTTGGTTTAAAATGCCGAAATGCCATTCGTGAACCTCTTAATCTTAATTATGCTGACTTACCAAACTGACTGTTCTAGATTATATATTTCACTTAGGGTCTTATCTAAAATAGGATTTATCGGATTTAGATTTAACTTCATTTCGTTAATAACACAGCGTCAGTTGAACGTAATGTATTGAAACTTGGCACACATCGAGGTACTGTAATATGTACTATGTGGGCCTTGTGGGGCAAAATTTCATTTGCTATTTTCATTTTGTGCTGCGCTATTAGCAAAATTAGTTTAAATTTAATCCGTTCAATCCAATTTTGGATAAGGCACTTACATACTGAATGAAATTTTTTTCGTTCGCAACATTTTTTCAATGCTCGAGTATAAGGGATTCTATAGCACGTGCAATGGCCTTAGTGGTTACTGGTTAGTAGCCTTAGTGGCCGTAGTGCACGTGCTAAGAAGATGGTTTTTCGCCTATTTCGCAGCAAAGTCTAGTTGTGTGTGTATACTATAGTCTATAGTATTTACTTTACTTGTACTTCACTTGCATTTACTTGTGTAATACGCTGTCTTATGTGACGTTCCCATCTTTTGTTTTAATTTTCCTGTTGGAAAAAACTTCTGATACGTCTCCAGTTGACTAAATTGAAAAAATCTCCATTTTTTCTGGGGGCTGGCGCCCCCAGGCCCCTGCAACTGTGAGCTCATTTAATTGAATTGAGTAAAATTACATTTTGTTATGTAAATCACTTCGCCAAAAAGTGTAAAAATACATCGAAGTAAAAGTGGGGGCCGACGTCCCCTGATCTCGCAGTAGAGTTTAAAAAAGTGAGTAAAAAACTAAAAAAGTGCACAATGTGCGACCCCCCCTTTTCAAAATCCTGGCTACGCCCCTGAAGAGACCTTTGGCTGAATTTAAACTAAGGCCAAGTGTGCACGTGCTATAGAATACCCGTTTGTATGGAACGATCAACGAATGTGAGTTTTTTCTTGTGTGTGTGGAATTGTGCAGCCAAGTTGATGTAGTTCAAGTTTTATGGTTAACATTAATATTGTGGTTTGTCCGAGTAAATTTGTTAAAACAAACTGTATGTTGGGTTTTGATGGCGTTATTTAATGATAAAAATTTTGTTATTGTTTTTGTCGCTGCTTTCTACTGCTAAAGTACTATGAAATATATTTTATTCGTTTGTGTTTGTGTATATATTTTGATATTAGCTCTTTCATTTGTTAAGTATGGAGCTAAGTGTTTTTTGTGAACATCGTGAAAATAGGATCTGTCGAAGTTTTTAGTTATAAAGCTGTTTGGGGGGTTTGGGATGCTCCGTTACCGACAGTGGGCTTTTTTAGGGTGACTTGACATTGGATTTCGTCCAGGTGAGTTTCAAGGGGTGGACGCAGAAAATTTTTCGCGATTGTTGATTTCGATTTAGTTGGCGCGTATTTTGGGACACTCCAGTCTAGCCTGAAGTGTATGAAAGATTTTTTTGGGGGGGGGGGAGGGCTCTCTTTCCCCAGAACTAAATCTCAGCTGCGTCCCCCCTCCCTGTTTGCAATGTAATGGCTGGGAACAAAAAGTTAAACCATGTTCAATGATTTTAAGATGAGCGGTATGCTCAGTTTCATAAATGTGATAGCCAGGGGGGTGAACTGGGAATCGTGGCCCGCGGGAGGGGGTGGGATGCGATTCCGCCCTAATTTGGGACGATGTTATTAAGAGTACATTTGACTGCGCTAGAACACAGGCAGGCAGCAGTGTCTCACTTTTCTTCTAAGCAGTGGCAGAGACAGATATTATTATTTACTCTTGTTATTGCTGATTTTGGTCAGTGATGGGCACTTCTGAAGGGAGTGAAGTTGGTGTGAGGGGGGGGGGGGGGGCGACTGAACATTGTAGTTCACCCCAAGTCCCTCTCCCCTTCTATTGCGTGTGTAACAGACTCCCTTGCTGTTGTGTCCTGCCTTTGATCTTGAATTTAAACTTGATCTCATGTGCAGGGGCGGATCCGGGATGAAATTTAAGAAGGGTAGTGAAATTTTTTTAACAAATTTTTGTGACAGCAAAGTGTTTTTTGGCCTGCTGAAAAAATTACAACCCTTGCGTGTTTACAATTTTATTCGAAAACATTTTCAAAAGGACCGCGGCCCCTCCCCTGATCACGCCAGTGGCCCATGGGCTCTATAACATGGTAACAAATTGGACAGCAAGCAAGTCATTCCTGTGAAGTGCAACGTCTTGTGAAATACTTACAGCATGGAACCGTGCCACGACGTAAATCATGGTGCGAATTAGCCTTCTTATGAAAGGCTTCAAGTCTGTACTTAGACGCGACCATTTAGCTAAATTTTTTATGGCCATATTGTGTCGAAAACAAGCCCAACCTGCGGCAAAACCTTCAGTAAGTATTAAGAATTATGTTCAAGTAAGCTGACCAGCAGGTCAGCTAAAACCTGTTGTGCAGCAGATAATAATCTTATTGTAAAATGTGTATGCAAAAGTTCAATGCGTTTTTATGCAATCTTACAATAAGTTGTTTATGCAAAAACTGGAAAGAGTTTTAATTCTCTAACAACAAATTGTGTAGGAATTGGTTGTTTTGATGAGTGAGAAGTGTATTCATTCTTTCATGACCAAAAATGACTACAGTTCGCAGGAAACATAAGATGCTGCCAACAAAATTATCTGGTCAAATGTTGGTACTATCAGCAGTGTGACACACGCGCACTGTGTGGCACACATGAACTAAACAAACGCACATTGACATTTTTCCAGCTTACAGTGTAACTTTTGCACTAGACAATGATGTGACGCTCGCGCAGTAGCTCTAATATGCAAAGCAAACTAGCGCACAGACGTACATTGCACTACAAGCCCAGTGTATGCCGCCAGAAATCAAAATTAGAGACCTGTTGTGCTGTGGCACAACAGGAAAAACGTATGGAATTGAAATTTCACAGAGCCGCAGAGGTGCTAGGGCTATAAAAAGTATGCTTAGGCCCGGTTCACACAGACTTACTTTTTACTTTATCCTTTTTACTTTTGACTTTATACTTTTGCGAAAGTGTTCACACAGGCTTACTTTTTACTGAGGGAAGATCGCATTCAATTGGCTGGCTTTGGCGCGCTTGTATGTCAAAAAGCAAATCTAACCAATAAAAATGAAGCTTAATAGGCGGAGCTTTTGTTAGGCATTCCGATTGGCGGATTGCAACAGTAAAAAGTAGAACGCCTTTCTACTTTTTCTTAAGGCCAAAAGTAAAAAGTACGTTCTGTATGAACCGAAATGTTTACTTATTTTAGCCCAAAAGTAAAAAGTACGTCTGTGTGAACCGGGCCTAATTCCGTTTAAAAGTAGCTGTCATTATCGAGTAGGTTTACTTCATTACCAGTCATTAAGTCATGAAGCCAGTAACTGTGGCAACCGTCAATGACGAATTTTCGTTACATGTATTTGTTGTGTAGTTTTATCAGTATCATTTGTTCCGCTAGCCGGTAGTTGTATATGTTTGCTTCTCAATACGTGAAAAAAACCAGTCGTTTTATTTTTAAACGTAACTTTTTTACGAGTACTATACTATGTGCATGATTGAATTAATCTGGAGCGAATTTTAAGATATAAACTAACTCGATAAAAAATTACTGATCTTAAGATTATTCATTAATAACATTTTGCTTTGCTGCTTTTCAGGAAGTTTTGTTGCAGACTCGAAGATAGTTGGAAACCACTGAAATTGGACCTACGCCCTTTTATAATCACAAACGCAACCACGGGGGCTTTTGAAGTCCGGTTCATACTTGGGTTGCCCTTGTCCCTATCGTTTTGTCCGTAAGCGATTTCAGAACAACTGCATAGCCAAATACGCCAATTTTTTGCATGACGACAATATTGACGTCACTTCTAGACCGTATACAAATAATTAGCTCAAGCGCATTTTTCAATTTTTCGCAGCAGTTGACCAACATTCGTCCTTGACTCTGTCCCTGTTATCCTTGAGGACAAGTATGAACCGGGCTTTAGTTAAACCCCCAGCCCAGACAAAATTTCTACATAGCATTATATTTTGATGGGCGAGATATTTTGGCACACTCAGAAGCAGTTTGACCGCAAAGAGAACAGTCAGAAGCAGTTTTATATTTTTTATCTAATGTTTGCGGCACTTTAACGCCTACTGTAGACAGGTATTTTTTGGCAGAAAGTAAGGTTGCTTATTAATGGACCCCCTTGAGGTCTTTTTGCTAAAAATAGTTAATAAAACACTGTAAAACAGTTTTTTGACCAAATTTTTCGTCACACCGCGACCATCCGTTTCTTTTGCCTCCCGCTCCGCCCCTGTAAACAAATGCCGGGCGAGGGTCCCCCCCATAATGTAACGGGGTCAAAATTTTGGGGGGCCTGTCCGGCCAAATTTTTGGGACCCTCCCCCCCTTGATCGACCAAAAATACCCTAAGGTTTGCGAAAATTTCGGTAAAAAGGGCCATTTTTCTAAATTTTGCCCAAATTTTGGGGACCTTCCCCCCCCCCCCGGCTCCTTCATTTTGGGGGGGGTCCCCCCGCCCCCCCCCCCAAGTTGGCACCGAAATTCCTATAAACTATCTTGGGTGTTAGTTCATTTGGCTATGCCAAAGGAAGATACTTGATGTGTTTGTCGGAGCGTCTGTGTCTTCTGGGCGCTAGCTTGACTTAGCCAGACTCTGTTGCCACGTTTGATGAAAGGGTACCACTTTAGTGGCACTTGATAATAACAAGAGTATATAATAGTGTCTGACACCGTATAGAAAAAAATGAGTGAGACACTCTCCAGGCTGCCTGTGTACTAACGCAGCCAGATATCAGATATACTCGTCGTTTTCTGCCAACAGCTTTATAAGCATTGAAAAAGAGGAAATGGTTATATAATAACTAATTTTTAGGTTATAGATTAGCTGCAAAGACATCATAACAGGTCTGCAAATAATTTTCTGTACGTTTTGTGAAAAAAGTTTTGTAATAAGGTCCAATTCCTAAAATGGATTTAACTGATTGGTTTAAAATTTGTTTTGCCAATAACTCATGACATCGTTTGTGAATTTTTACGAAATTTGCGATAGCAATTATTTATAGCACCTCCAGCTTGTACACAATATTTTTCAAGTCTACCTCAACATCGAGACAAGTTATTAGTCTAACAAATTTTAGTCTAATCCGTTTAATCCGTGTTAAGAACTGACCTGTTAATTTCACTAAGAATTTGCCAAAATGTCCTCAAGGGCACATTTTGCCAACCCTTTGTAATGCTTTTGTAAGCCAACTATGAAATTAAATGAGTTATTAAGACATTTTCAGTACTTACCAGCGCATCAACAAGTATGTACTAAAGTGTGTTACTCAGAGAATCTACGCGCTGATTGATCGTATACTTGTTTACGGAAACTTAAACATGTAGGCCGAAAACGACGAGCGCTGTCTACGCTAGAAGATAGGCTGGCTGGAGAGTGTCATATTCTTCTATACACTATTATGTGCTCTTCTGTCGGTACATAGAGCCGTTTTATAGAGTTAGTATGGCCCATAGATTGGAACCGTTCAAGGCGGTGGTGTAGCCAAAGCAGTTTTAGCCCTAGGTCACGAAAACGAGAACTGGTTTAAAGCTTCACGTTCGCTGAAAAACTAGTGCGCCAAGTTAGATTTTTCTGGCACAGGCATACAAATGTCGTGGCTCAAGCGCCATCATTAAGCCACGATATTGACTATAGAAAATTAGGGACAAATAAGATGAGCAAATCTAGCAACATATCAGTATATCATATAAAATATGAGTTTGTCTAGATTGTGAAGTTCAACAAGCAGCAATTTTATGCAAAATTTATTGAGTTTTGATCCACGATCACAGCATAATTGAAGTCATGACCAACAGTCGGTGCAACATATAATCGGTAGAATGGACATCAGCTGGAAGAAGTCCCTTCAAAGGAAGTTTAACCTGTCGCTCACATTATTTCAACTTTTACTAAAGTCTTTCGGTATTTTTTTAAAAGTTTGTAAATTTTACGTTAATTTTACGAATTTAGTTTTAAATAATTATGTTGAAGAAGGATTTCCCTATTTTGTGAAAGAAAAAAGAAAAAAACGGTGTAGAGAATCGAGCCTGGGACTTTTGTGTGGACTTGGAGAATGCTAAACAACACTGCACCCAACAGAACCCCCATCTCTGTCAGCCCCAAATACTAGGGGAAAGCGCCCAATTACGAACAGTTTCGTAATAGGAACATTTTCAGCTTCTTTTGATTGGATTATCTGTTTGGGTTTGTTTATTATCTGTTTATCTTTGCCGTCAAGGTGCGTTTTACTTAGTTTTGGGATGACTTTTTTGTTGCTGCTTGTTTTGAAGAATTCTGGAAGTAGGTACGTAATTAAATTCATTTTACCTAGTTTTCGATAATTGAAGCGTCAGTCAATAAAAAACTATGTTTAGGGCTTTAAAGAACAATAGAGAACGACTAATTTGGCCATTTCGGCCCTACAGTAAGCTAGCTAGCAACAACAAACCGAAGCTAGCTGGCTGGCCGCCTAGGCCAGCTCACACACACACGTTACAGAAAAATTACACACAAACACGCTCACAAATTTGCCACAGTGATTACATGTAAGACGTGCAATTTACGTAGGGCAAAACAAATGTAAAGTCCTGTCGCTACTGAGGTAGCGACAGGAAAAACGTGTTGTCACTTGATACAATTTTTGGACGCATTTATTAAAAACTACTGCTGCAATAGCTGTATGCACTAGTCACTGCAACAGTCTACACAGAAGTAAGGAAAAATGTGCGCGTAAACAAAAACAAATGTCATCTTAGCTTTTTGCTTTTAGAACAAATGTGATTTTAGCGTGGAAACAAAACCGATTGATTATAAAAACAAATTTTTCAACCGTGATTAGTAGGATTAGCTTGAAAAAATAATTTTTCGAATTCTTTGTTACATTAAATATGTATGTTGCAACAATTTTTATAACATCAGTTGACTACTTTCGTGACGCTACACCAAAATCCATAGTATATAACTCTTTTGACAATTTATAAGGTAAATACATTTTCATGCAGGCCTTTTGAAGGCGACTAGCAGAGTAGTAACATGAGATTAATCAGTTCAACATTGCATATATTTTTTTCAGTTGAAAATATGTAGTCTCTCTTTCTTTCTATAAACCAGTTTAAGAAGCAGCCAATCACAGATATGGGGTTCGATACTCGAACATCTGGTTTGATCGCGCAATGTATTTCGGTTTGCTGAGCAGTTTGTGTTAAGCTGCACCTTTGTCAACACAGCCATATCTCAAAGAGACACCACCCCAGACGTCAAGTTTTTGGGCGTTTCGCAAATTGATTTGGTCAATTGCGGACATATATACTTCCTGTGGTGAAACTCAGTTTGGTGACTTGTTTCCAAGTTGTGTCCGACAGAAGCAGAAATGTCCTGCAAAAAATGTGCCTGGACACACTTTGGACACAAAAACCTTGTACTGAACAGTTGCAAGATTTTCTGTGAGTCTACAAACCCTTTTTCTGCTTCGGCAACGATCGATCATAGTTTCAGGCACCATTATAGACGCCCAGTTTGCTGTAGGAACTGTTTGCTACACGCCCCTGTTGAAACCCGTTCCTGTTCCCGCCCCTGTCCAAACCTTATTCCAATCCGTATGCAGGGTCATTTATGAGCAGTTTTAAAAATGTGTTTGATTGTTTGCTGGGATTCGGCATCAGCTAGATAACAAAGGCTCCCGTTATTTAGCTTTTGCAGATAACAAAGTCGTTATTTAGCTTTTGCATATTGAAACGTGTATAGCCATCAGTCATCACAGATAGATATTTCGAAAGTTTTCGGGTGTCTTAGCTGCAGGGCAAAACTCTTGTTTAATGAAAGATATAAGGCTCTGTGGTTATATCGTACAGAGTTATACTTTGTATTTATAGCTTATATTAAGTGCCCAAAAAGTGATACCCTGCAAGAAGTAAAAATTAATCGCTGTCGCGTACCCACCAAGTCAAGTTTAAATTGATGTTGTTAGAATTGAAAAAAGTAAGTTTAGTTCAGCTTATTAAAAGTGACTTTGGTTATAAAATGATTAGAAAAGCACAGAATTTTGATAAAAATGAGCATGATTAGAAAAGCACAGAATTTTGATAAAAGGGAGCAGGAGATTACAAGATGTGTATAAATTTCTTTTTCTTTGCTTTTCGTCGAGTCCCAGAGATGCACAGAGCGGTTGGCAAATGTTAGTTTGCAACTGAAACGGGTGCCCAACTGGAATCGGTTTCGTAGAAATTCAATTAAACGAAAGTGTTTTACGCTGTTGTGTTTCTAACGTATTTTTAGACTAAACCCTCCGACTGAACATACATCGCAACAAACTCTTTTTCGTGTTATGAGAAAAAAAGGGTGCAATAAAACTAAAATACCGCTTCTGAATTCTGATGGCTGTAAAGTGCTAAAAGAATAAGCAGAAGCCGAAAAATCAAGAATTTTGCAGAATAATTGCTCAATTTTTTATATTTTTGTCAGTTCTTAAGAGTCCCTAGTGTACATGTATGGTCGTATGAGGTGTTGATTTAAGATATATGTAAAAGAGTGCGGAATTTGGAGGGGGGTGTACGGGTTTGGTCTATACGTGATTAGATAGGAAATTGTGAGGGGCAGATGAGCTTCTTTTTCGGGGAAGAAAATGTGAAGTAACTTTTGTGCTAAGTCACCAAGCAACAAGCGGCTCTTTTCGTTGCGTGAGACAGCGAGAGTTTGAAAATGTTCCCAACGTCCATGTATAGTTCGGAATAAAATGAGAGTTTTCACTCTTGTATAAAGAACGACGCCGTATATCCTGTTTACGCATCTATGTCCGATCTCGTCTTGGTATATATGAATATAGCTAATGTACTTCTTCACTTTTTCAGGACACTGTGTGCGCATTTTTGTGGAGAAAAATGTAAACATTTGCTTCTTAATGCAAACCCTGTAATGCAACAACCCATCGTATGCCAGTTGCCAGCTGACCTAATGTCGTTTATTAAGCAGACCGTTTTGAAGTTATTATATACCGTTGTGGCCCTCATGAATTATGGACGATTTTTTAGTTTCACATAACATCTATAAATGGAAACTGTAACCGTGATTCAGTTCGTGTTTTTAGGCTAATCGTACACGTGTTGTTATTTCTGGGGCCAGCGTTTATCAGGACATTTAGGTACTCACTAACTATCGATCATAAAAGACAAAACCCGTGGCATTCTTGAGTGGACTGGTGTCTGTACTAAATACTTCTTTGACGTTCTTCAGTCACGGTTTGCCGTGGCACCTCTTAGATACAGGACGGCATAATACTATTGGGTGGAGCAGCATAAACTTTCACGATTTTGAATAAATATAGCAGGTGCCAGAAGTAACTACACCCGTTGATATATTGGTAGTTTAAGTTAGTACTGACTGTAAAACTTGAATCCGTTCTTGAGTGAGCATGACATGTGAGGCTACTTTTCTTCTGATGCTGCCGATCAAGTACGCGTCAGGGAAATACACCAGTGGAAGGTAGATGGAAGGTACTTTGCGTTAAAATTTGGCCGGATTAGTTTATGGCCTACATACAGTGCGTCTAAATGTATATACCGTCCGAATATGGCGGCACACGTGTTGTTCGTGAACTGCATACAGCCCTTACGCTCACTTCGAAGCACTAAACAAACAAACAACAAGTGATAGTCTCTTCGCAGTTTTATCAGTTTTTGGGTTGCCGACCAGTTGCGAAGCAAAGGCAACCCTTTAGTTTCTGTAGCTTTGTTAAAAAGGAATAAAGTGATCGAAGCTTATATTGAGCAATAGTTTTTCACGTCTGACTCTTTGAAAGTTTGAAATTTGAAAACAGTGAACACTAGTTGAGGCTACAAAAATGTTTCCGAAACCCCAACTGCAAATAGCAAACTATTTTGTAACCAGGGGCGTAGCCAGGGAGGGGGGGAATGGGGGGAATTCCCCCCGAAATTTTTTCCGACTGAAATTTTACACAAGGGTCCCCCCTTTGGTTTTTTGGTCCGACCGGAAAAAATTTCCGATACGTCTCCAATAGACCAAATTTGGCCTAAATATCAAAAATTTTCTAAATTTTTTCTGGGGGCTGCCGCCCCCAGACCCCTGCAACTCTGGCTCAGTGTTCCTTGCTTTTCTCTTGCATGAAAGCATATGCTTGTGCATATAGTTGTATTGTGCGCTATGTATTTGCTTAATACACTGTATAGTGTATCGCTTTAGCTGTTTTATTATTACAAAAATTTTTAGTAAATGAACAGTTTTTCATGTCAAAAAATTTCGGAAAATTTGCGAATTTGCTAGCTTCTGCACCCTTGCCAGCCAATCAAATTTGTAATTTTTGGTGTTTTGAGCTCTAATTTTAAGTTCGATGCGGCTGTGGTCAAAAATAAGCATTGTTTTTCACCAAAAATGCTAATATGTGTCGTTTTTTGCGTTAAAATCCCATTTAAGTGCATTTTAACACGTTTCAAAAAAATCGAAAAGTCATTCCCCCCCCCCCCCCGAAATTTTTTCCTGGCTACGCCACTGATTGTAACCGACGACAGCATAAAAAAGTATGCAGCATGTGCAGCACGTACCAGCAGCCTGCAGTCTACACGTGTCATCGTATGCAGGGCAAGGGTCGATGTAGGTCACTCACTGCGATATGAAGCCTACGTGTCATTGATTCCTCGTCTGTCTTTACCGACATGTCCATACCATAATGTCATAATGGCAATTCCTTACGCTAGTGCCCTTATGACTACCCGGACCTCTTTGCTCTTCTTAGGGGGATTGATCCTTTCACCTATATTTAGCTCCCCCGCTTTATTAACCCAGATTTTGGCCAATCCGAAATTGTACAACACCCTGTCAGGTGTGTCCAACCCACATCCGGATTTCAGTTGAACATTTGGGACTTACATCGCTTATCGCTGACACGGTATCATGTTAACTCATGCAGTCCTGCATATGTGCAACTTTGATTCCATCTTGACAGTTTTTTCATAAATGGAGTATAAATTAACTGGATTACGTTAAATTAAATGGCTTCAATAACTGACTTTAGATCATCTTAAAGTTCAAAGGTTTACAAGAAATTCCGCATTTTTAAAAAAAATTTTGACACGATGTGTACAGCTCGTTTTTGTGCCGAATTCGAATTTTAATCATAGATAAAATTATTGAGCTTAATTTAGAAGAACTAATGCAGCTTATTTATGAAAATCCTCGAAAATTTATTGTTACATTTAAAGTGTATGAAGTTATAAAATGAAGTTCACTAGCTGCAGCTGTAAAGTAACCTGCATAGCGAAAAGTATTGATGTATTCTGTAGTCTTAATTATACTAAGTTTATAATAGATTTAGTTTTAATAATCGTATTTTGTAGTACAGAGTTAGTCAATTTTGTGGATTTGAGGTGTCAGTACTAACATGTTACCAAAAATTGCTGTATATACCCTGAGACAAAGCAGATGGCATCATGGCCACAACATAAAGACTTTCTCTTTTTTCTTGAAATTACTTTTTCATCTACTCAAAGCATATGTTTCGTGTCGTTTTGTCTTAGTGATGGGTCTAGTAAATTTTGGTCTGACTTCAGTTCGGAAAATTTATTCTGGACATTAACTAATATTCGAACCGGCATTAAAGGAGCACATTACTACCTTAAAATAGGTTACAGACGGGGGGGGGGGTGGGTGGGTGGGTTGTTCTTACCTCATTTTTAAGTTACCCATTTTTCTGTACTAATACCCGCTTCCCACTACTGGTTTAAGGTTGAAGGTGTTGGATCTGAGCTGGGAAAATATTGATTACATTGATATAGGTTTTGACAGAACAGATTTTTGTGAAGAAATGCACCACTTATTGCGGTCGTACTGATGTCAGCTGTCAAGGATTCGCGGACTGTTGCTGTTTCTTCGTACTTCTTATTTGATTAATATAATACCGGTTAGTTTACAGACTTGTATTTTTTGGCTGAAATACGGATTATTTGTTTACTGAATTTCTCAGTTAACATGTTTGTGTATGTAGTTTTTGCTGTAAGCACGCGGTCACAGTGGTATAAGGACATGTCTAGCCTTTTCAGTTGAAAGGAAGAAGTATCCTATTTTTACGACACTGGTGATATTGGTTTTTAAATATGTTTTAATTGCTGTTAAGCGCAAAAGGGTTTCTGCCGCGATTCAACTTGAATCGAATCTAAGGAATTGTTTTTGTTTTGAAAACAACTTGAACTTTCGCCCGATTTATCTAGCTACTGTATTCGAATTTATTGTAGTCTTTAACAATAACTGTAAATAAAAAATGCTTAAAAAATGAAAGGAGACTGAAAGTAAAAGCATAACATTGTATTGATTAGTTATGAAGTATGCGTGGATCGTCTTGGTATCCCCAACTACTGATTGTAAAACTCATAATCGGCTTAAAAATAGGGCAATTTTTCTTATTTATTTAGAAACATGAAAAAATTATACACCTAATCATTTTCTTACTGCAATTTTCATACTGTAAAGAATAGATTTGGGATTAACTTGCGAAATTCAGCTGTAAATCCTTGAATGGTCTTAATAAACATTCAACTTGAACTATATATATGTCTGCATAATTAACGGCAAAAAGTATATAGATAAGCTCATTATTTCAAGAATATTCACCCGATAGTTCTATTTGCTACTTTTGTGTGAAAACTTTGTTTATCATAAACCCCACAACCGAATCTATTAGTGACTATTCGTATCAGTACCCTAGCTATTTTACCGGTACTGCTTTCTATGTTCAGTTTAGAATGAGCAGTATATTATTCGTGCGAAAAATTGGTATATTTGACTTGGTAGTTTCTTGGAATGCTTACAAAATTATATGGACACATGGAGTATAAACCGGACTTTAGTGTTTGTAAAGTGGGGCTTTTATTATGACAACATGGTGTTAAACAGCTGATTAGCTGATATTGGTAAATGGTAGTAGCATTTAGATGAGCTAATCAGCTGAGTATATAAAGTAATGATAACAGTGATTGCTGTGCGGGCTGATAGCTTTATTGGGTGAGCCGGGGCATCAGGGCCCATTTTTTCGAAAAAAAGTTCTTCGTTTAAGTTCTCCGTTTCGAATCCCTTTGTTTAGAAGTTCTCCGTTTAATACACGGATAACATTTAAACGGAAAGCCTTGAACGGAGAACTTAAACGTGGGGTTTCTAAAAACGGAGAACTTAAACGGAGAACATTTTTTTCGAAAAATTGGTCCCAGGTGAGCTAAGACTAGTTACCAATCCCAAGTATCCCCAGCCATATTTTCAACTGTTACAGTTTGGATTTTTGTTGTGCGTGCCCACGTTTTTTGTTAAAGTTTGGAATATCAGAATCAAGTGCAGAATATTGTTGTCGAAATAATCAAATTTGGTGTGGCACGCGCTTATGATTTTTTAAATTTTATTGCGCTTTTGCATAGCGTTCTGTATTGAACCAGTGATCAGCGAGGCAGAGTAAGTTCAGACTGACTGATGCAGTTTTAATTAAAGTTTAAGTTTTAAACATTACACAGGCCGTCGTTTCAGAAAAAAAGTAATATTAAAATAAATGTTTCTAATTTTTCTCTGTATTTACAAAAAACCCGGTGATATAGTCATTCGAATGCCATTTGACGCGGAGGGTCTTTTAATACGTTCTTTACGCACCGTGGCCGTAGACGGTAGATGCTTAAGTTACCGCACAGGTTGCCTAAGCTGCCGAATACTCGTACATGCCACATTGTCATACTTTCACTGGTTTACTTTTGTCCGGCTATGTTTTGTCTACATCAACCATCCTATTGTGACCAAGGTCATACGCTATATAAACATATTTATTGTGATATATATTATGCCCTGTTCACACGAGGCAACTTTGCGCATTTTACAAATACGGGGACAATTGCAACAGGTTCCGTCAACTTGGGCCGTTTGCACGTATTGAATTCAGTACATATATTCTTAAATTTAAACTGAATAGTGTGACCGCTTTTTAGTGTTTAAACGAATATAGAAAATGATGAAGGTTGTAATTCCTTTATAGTGAGTTTTTGGACTTGTGATTTTTTACAAGAACACAAGATAAACTAACTAGCATAATTTTAGGCAAAATTTTATTGGGAGGACCCGACAGGGGCTGCCCTGTACCCACCTCATGGATGGGTGGGCGGCGACCAAAATGATGGGCGCAACAAATTCGCGATAAAACACTACTTTTACTCGAAATAATGGTTTTTATACGTTAAAAGTTGTTTTTATACGTTGTTATAGCTACACTGATACCTAATTTAACAAACAAAGACCTAAAAATACTGCCAAAGCGACATCGATATAGCTAAAAAGTCGCTAAAACATTCCTTTGGAAAATAATGTTGAGCTAAGGGGGCACCACATCTGAAATGGGGGGGCTGCGCAACCAAAATGAGTGGGAGCTCCGTACCAAATAGGGGGGCGCCCCCCCAGCCCTTCCCCCTTAAAAATATGCAAGAATAAGGTGGGTTTTCCTTTAAATATGATTGATGTAGTTTGCTGGAGAATTTTAATTATTTAAACCATACCAATTTTTCAAAACCGATATGGATTATTGTTGGAAGATTTTTTGAAAAATTTCAAACGTGAACTGAACTGAACTACTGAAAAGCAACGTTGCTCACTTTGTAAACTACGATTGGATTTTGTCCTTTAGTGAAATCGCGTACAATGGCAGTCCTTTAATTTGCCGCAGTGGGTTACCTTTTTTGTTGCTCACTCTGCGATGTAGGATTCGTATACAACCTAGATTTTGTGCTGTGTACTCAGGGTTTTTTTGGGTCCACGAGTGAGTCCAGACTCAAGTTCTCTTAACTGGACCCAGCAAAAATTAACCTGACCCAAGCCAGACCCAAGGGCGTATATAGATAGGGGAGGTCGGCGTAGATAGGGGGTCCCCTTTTTGGTTGAACCTTTAGAAATTGTCAACAAGGGTTCCCCTTTGGTTTTTGACCAAATTGACCAAATTTTGCCTGAAAATAAAAAATTCTAGATTTTTTTTCTGAGGGCGGCCGTACCCAGACCCCTGCATCTCTATGGCTGACTAGTCCTTGTTATTATCTTTCATCAAAACCTATGCATCTCTACAAAAGTACATTATGCTGAATTTACTTGTATAATTATACACTGTCTGATGTGACGTTCCCATATATACTTAGTTTTTAATTTTCCTGTCGGAAAAAATTTCCGATACGTCTCCAGTGGACCAAATTCGGCGTAAACAGTTAAAAAATCTCCATATTTTTCTGGGGGCTGCCGCCCTCAGACCCCTGCAACTTGTGACTGTCTGATCTTGCGTTTGCACTGCGAATTAAAGTGTTAAAATTACTGTAAATACTAAAATAAATGTCAAAAGTGTATTTTAACCCATTACAAAAAAGTCAATCCCCCGAAATTTTTTTCTGGGTATATACGCCACTGACAGTCTCATCATCATCGACCCAGGCGTCGCCGCCCTTGAAAGCCGCCACCATTAACCACTGAGCGCCAGGCGATTCGTTCTTGAGCTACATCGTACCAGGACCAACGAATAGCAGGTGGAATAAGCGGTGACACAGTGTCACGCCATCTAGTTTTAGGGCGGCCTGGAGTCTCCAGTTGACCAAATTCGGCGTAAACAGTTAAAGAATCTCCATTTTTTTCTGGGTACGTCCAGTGTTTTTTTTTCGTCAAAAATTTTGCGTCGTCTGACGCACATGCCCAAATTTTTTTGCGTCATTTTGAAAAAAAAGTGCGCAGAGCGGTTATAATGCTATTTAAGTGCGTGTTTTAGGTGAAAATCACTTTATTATGGCACTGGCCGTCCTCACTTACGATTTTGGAATTTTAAAAAAATTTCTGAAAAAAATTTTAATTTCTACTTTTAAGCAGTGGCGTACCTCGAGAAAAATTTCGAGGGAAATGGCTTTTTGATTTTTGTAATGGGTTAAAATGCACTATTTTCCATAATAACATACAATGTGAACTGAAAATGGAAGGCCACGTTGCCAGACGGTGCAGGGGTCTGGGGGCGGCAGCCCCCAGGAAAAAATGTGGAAAATTTTTTGACTTTTAAGCCAAATTTGATCAATTGGAAACATATCGGAAATTTTTTTCGACCAAGCAATAAAAGCAAAAGGGAAAAAATTCACTGTGAAAAAATGTAAAAATGTGTAAAAAAAATTCACTTGGAAAAAAATTCGGGAGGGGTGGCGATGCCGCCCATCTACCCTTCCCTGGGTACGCCATTGCCTTGCCCATTTAGAATGTGCGAAAGCTGAGCTTAACTTATAAATTCTGGTTTCTGAGAGTCGGCGACTAAACTATGGACCTGGCCGTGGCGTCTCAGCATCTAGAAATTTATGTTTTATTCGATACGCTTCATAGTGCGGTATCCAAGAGGGACTTAAATAATACGTCAATGCTGATCACGTTAATTTCGGTGTTGTTGAGAAAAGCTAAGCAGAGTTTTGAATTTTAGCAGACTGAAAAAGACTACAAGGATGCAATTTTGCTTGAAAAAGTACAAAACGGGAACTGCAGTAGTTGCAGGGGTCTGGAGGACTTAACTCAGTTCCCCTGGAGACTGCCTCTTTACGCCAAATTAAGTTGGCAGGAACTGAACTATTAACACTGTAAACACGCAGCTAATTTCAGCAGATATATATAATACAATTCTTCTATTCCAAACTTTGATACTAGCGGGACAGTCACCTAAATACCTATTGGCATTAATTGATGCTTTTAAGAAATTTGCTGGGTGTGGCATGCTTCGACACGATTTTTTCTAATCATGATCTTAGTCATAACTAATCCTAATAGTTTGTAAACTGTATTGAAACCAGCTGTAACTGCATACCGATTAAGCTTGAAATGTTAGACACATCAGAAAATTTTACAAATTTATGGTTTTGACGCAATTTTGGAAAGTTTTTCAAAATTTTCGCGACAAAAATGCTATTTTCGGCACTTTTTGGCCAAAATCAGCTATGACATCTTTCAGCCTCAGCCGAAAAAAAGCGCGTCACGGGACGCACATTGCCAAAAAAAAGTGCGAAATTTCAGAAAAAAAGTGCGGCGTTTCGCACTTTTTGACGCAAAAAAAAACACTGGGTACGTCAATGCGTACCTAGCACCGAAAATGACAGTATATAATATAAATGTCTACTTACGATTTACGACATCTTGACCCAGTCAGTGCTTAACCTGACCCAACGTGGACCCACTGTCGATTTTGAAAAAAAACCCTGTGTGTACTGTATAAGTCGTTAAATGCTACTTATGATTTGAGAACTTTAAGTCAAAGGTTTACTTCAAAAATAATAGATTGCGGACATCAATGAAAAACAAAACAAACAAGTTAATTTAACAAAGAACTTAGTTTGTTAGGTACGTTCATTAACGAAGTGTTCTTTTTTTAGTTTCTTATACTTTTTGATTTTTTCAGAAACAACAAAATGTCCGTCAACTATGCCGCTGGTCTGTCGCCGTATGAGAACAAAGGAAAATGTGGTATGCCTGAGGTCAGTCGCAGAAATAGACTTAGGTCAAAAGGTCACAGGGTCAAAACGGCTCCAACATTGACTTGTGTAGGGCGTAGGCATAAAGACATTATATTATGGCTATGAGATGTACTAACACAAAAAAATTATATTTTTTATAAATCCCTAAAATCAATGTATCAAAATCAATCAATTAATGTTCAATGTATAGTATTTCCAAAATTTATAGTTTATTTTTTATATCTAGTATATTATCCCGCTTAAGTTTTGTTGTGTGGTCAAAAATATCAATATTATTTGCTAATTGGCTAACTTGACTTTATTTCTCACAATATTTACAATTTACTCTCCTTTACAATTTCACAATGGTATTGTCTGAATTTCTTAATTAGTGCTAATAATTGATTAAATAATAATGAATTAATTAATGATAATATTTCAGCTTTTTGAGCCAGAATCAGAGGTGCAGCGAAAAGCCATCCAATTGGCTCACTGGGTGAAACACTCGCGTCACGTGGTCGTGCATACCGGGGCTGGAATCAGCACTGCCTGTGGTATACCAGACTTCAGGTGCTAAATCTTGTACTCTTGATGGCTGAAATTTGTTCTTTTCGTAATGAAATTACATGTTTCGTTTTGTCTCAATGATCAACATTTTTTGGTCAGTCTTTCGTTGGCGCTATTTATCATGCAGTTGTAGTGAACCAAGCGGATGCGTAAAGGGCATTCTATATAGGGGAAATTTATAGAAGGTGGGTACCTTTCTATCTCTTAAGTACGCAGTGGGTACCAGGGCAGTCAAAATGTCGGTACAAGACCCCCCGGATTAGATTCCCTGCTCTGGTATGTATTTCAGGGCAGGTTTTTTTTAAATCAGCAATGCGTAAAAACTCCGTATTTTTTATTGTAATTGCGTAAATTTAGGCTGTGCTGCGTGCATACGCTGTTTTGTACACAACAAGCCTTGTTTCAGGGGCCCGAACGGCGTCTGGACGCTGGAGCAGCGCGGACTCAGTCCGGACGTGAACATCACTTTTGACCAGGCTGTGCCCAGTTTCACTCACATGGCTTTGGTGGCCTTGGAACGGGCTGGTTATGTTAAGTAGGGTTTGGCTTGATGCTGATTTGTTTTTTTTTGGGTCACAGTGGTTGTTAAACCTTTTTTATTCAATTCTAAATTATCATAACACATCATTTTAAAGCCGTCATTCTAGCTGTTACGTAGACGTAGTATTTTATTGAGTTGCCGACAGGTTGCGCCGAAACAAAATATGTGCAACTATTTATTTTTATTATACTGCATAATATGCTTGGCTTTTTCAATAAACACAAACTTATTTTTCCGGGGTCCGCTACCCATGATTTATGTGTTATAAAATCTTAGTGGTAATAATTTCTACCCTTTTATCAGCTCTGTTTTTTTAGATTTGTGATCACGCAAAATATCGATGGCCTACACTTGCGGAGTGGGTTTCCGACCGAACGTTTGGCCGAACTGCATGGAAATATGTTCATTGAACAATGTCCCACTTGCGCGTTGTAAGAGTGCACTATTATAATGGCTAGATCTCATACAAAGTATCCGAGGCGATTCATACTTACAGCCGTATGTCCGTTCAGCCGGCGAAACAAGAAATTTTAGACATTATAAACTTTTATAAAGCTGAACTAATAGAGAAGAATTATTCTGTGTACTAGGCTTAAAGTTTAACTACTTTTTTGGTAATAGTATTTCTCTGTTTATGAGTGATCTATCTAAACTTAACTGTATTAGATTAACTGTATTAACACAGTACTGTATTAAATAGGTTCTTCCCGAAATTTGCTTTGATAGGTTGAGGTGCTTTATTTCATTATTCCACTTTGTTTCACACTAATTCGTTGTGAGAAAAACATGTTAGCAAATATATTAAGTTATAACAGTGACTAGTGATGAGCAATAAATGTCTGAAGTTGAGATGTTTGATTTTGTGCTGATGACAGCACAAAAGAAAACATCTTTGATATTATCGAGAAGCTCTGAAGTCACATAATTCAAATAGCGAATACATCATAATGTATTTTTTTTAAATCCTGATCTGTGAAAAATGTAGAGTGTGTCAAGTCTGAGAGTACGAACTAAATGACTAACCACTAACTAAAGTCTGGCCAAAAATTGCTGAACCCTGAGAGAAAACAGGTGGCGTGATTTTTGTGACTACTCGCTGTACTCTTGATGCTTGCAGTTTGTTGGGTTGCCGACCAGTTGCGAAGCAAAGGCAACCCTTTTGTATCTGAAATGTCTGTTATTAATATTATTATTATTGGGTTGCCGACCAGTTGCGAAGCAAAGGCAACCCTTTTGTATCTGAAATGTCTGTTATTAATAATATTATTATTAATATTATTACAAGTTTAGTGCGTCAAGATTGTTAGGGATGTAGGTATTACGTGAAACAAATACTCGCATCACCAAGACGAAAAATTTTAGAAAGTTTCTCATGAAGTAATAATTGGAAATGGGTAGCAGACTTCCCCCAAAATTTTCTAGAGTAAAGGGGATTCCTCCAGTTATATTAAATGATGCAGAACTAAATCTGGGCCAAAAATTGTCTAAATCGGTGCGTTTTAGCCAAACAATTGGTAAGTACGGTATGTACATAAGTACATTGTACATAAGTACATTGTACATAATTGAATCGAAATGCTTACTGAAGAGATGAAAGTAATTTCGTTAAAATATTTCGTTAATTTTCGTTAATAAGTTAAAAATTTGAAAATAAGATCCCCGGGTGGACTCGAACCAGCGACCAGAGGATTCGAAAGCCTCAGTGCTAACCACTACACCACGGGGGCTACGTCAGCGGTGAGTTAAAATAGGTTTAAGTTACTTTGTTTGTATTATTTAACACTATGGAATGATTCCAAATTTTTAATTTTTTTCTAGAAAAGGAAATTAGCTTAGATAATATAATAATGCTAATCAGGGTAACCTAAGCTTTCGTTTGGTATATGGAAACCTGGATTATTATATTTATCATTTTGATTAGGATAGTTTATATCCTATTAATTAATATTACAAGACTAGTGCGTCTAGTTTAGACTAGTTCGACCAAATCTAGATCCCGAAGTAAGGTATTGTATGACAATAAAAAATTTTTGAAATTTTTTTAAAATTTTGTTCAAAATTAAATTTTAATGCGAATTGATCGCATATGAGGTGATTATAGGTAGTCACCAAAGGGAAAAATTCCAGGAGCCATAACGTTTGTTAGGGTTACGGTATCGACGTGAAATTTGTTTTATATGCTTGCGCTTGTCAAGAGCTATCAATTGATATGTCGCATGATGACGTAAACAGCGACAAATGGTCAGTATAAAAATAATAGTCATACGTGACTGGCCGTTGCGTCCGTAAACGTCATGTAAGGTATCATCCGAAAGCCCTTTCAATTCTGAGTTGAATGCTGTCAATTTTGTGTTTCTACGTCAAGGTTGACGCAAGTTATAACGATTTCAATTTTTCCGAACTTTTGTTCAATACGTATATGGTGTGAGTAGTCGCGGAGGAATTTTTTCGAACAAAATGTTTTCGAAAAAGAACTTTTGGCCATAACTTTTTTCAGGGACCACGTAAATGATTCCGGTTTTCGTAGTTAGATAGAGCAGAAGAAGGGCTTTTATTTGATACCAAAAAAGCTACACGTTAACGCTGACTTATATACCGAAAAACGCAAAATAAAATTTTAGAATAAAATAGATTTCAAATTTAGACCCATATTGCCGGCTCCATGGTCACTGATAGAGTAAAAACTGTTTTGTGTAAGGATCACAGTAATATGGCTGACTTCATGGAAGCATTACCTTTGTTATATCAATGGTAACACGGACGTTACGTAACATTTTTGAAAAATACTAAGTTTACGTAAAAATTGTTGACGCCATAACTTTTTTTAGCTAACTGGTAAAAAGTTCTAGTTTTCGGCATCAGTTAGGATATAAGAACAGCTTTGATTTGACACCATAAAAAGTATAGGTTACCGCTGACTTATGTGCCGAAAAACGGATGATTAGTTTTGACAATAAAATAACTCCAACTTTATTGACCTGGAACCAGAGAACCGGGTCACGTCCAGCACAATGTAAACTTGTTTCATGTTCAGAACATCAACGCCAACCCTTCCAGAGCCACCTCACCCTATTATTATAATTATCACAAAAAATAGGATAGTTTTAAAGATGGTAATAATCCTTTGGCTTCTTATGTTGCCACTTTTTTGTGTGAAATGCTTTATGGATATGAACCAAACTTTGGTGGAAGGGTCCCCCCCTTGAGTACTTGCACCCCCCAACTTGATGGACTCGTGGCCCCTCGGGGGGCCGGGTCACGTGACCCTCAAAATGAGGGGGTCCTCAGGGGTCAAATTTTCGAAATTGAGATTTTGATGTTTCTGGGGGTAGTTTGAGCTCCTGAACACGAATCCGAGGTCCATTTTTGCGTAGGACCTTCCTGGACCCCCCTATGACCTCCTCAGGGTACCCACCCTAGGGGGTCCAGGGGGTCCTCAGGGGTCAAATTTTCGAAATTGAGATTTTGATGTTTCTGGGGGTAGTTTGAGCTCCTGAACACGAATCCGAGGTCCATTTTTGCGTAGGACCTTCCTGGACCCCCCTATGACCTCCTCAGGGTACCCACCCTAGGGGGTCCAGGGGGTCCTCAGGGGTCAAATTTTCGAAATTGAGATTTTGATGTTTCTGGGGGTAGTTTGAGCTCCTGAACACGAATCCGAGGTCCATTTTTGCGTAGGACCTTCCTGGACCCCCCTATGACCTCCTCAGGGTACCCACCCTAGGGGGTCCAGGGGGTCCTCAGGGGTCAAATTTTCGAAATTGAGATTTTGACGTCCCTAGGGGTAATTTGGGCTCCTGAACACAAACAGAGGGACCTCTACCTAGAATAGAGGGTCCTTTGCTTAGAATAGAGGGTCCTCTACCCACTGTCGGCAACCCGTTGATGTCACCCGACTTGTTAATATTATTATTATTATTAATACAAGTCTAGTGCGTCTAGTTTAGACTAGTTAGACTAATAGTATTTATCTTAGTTTAGTCTATTTCATGCTACATTATTTAAAGATGAACAAAAAAATTTTAAATTTTTTGCCTAAATTCAATTGTTTTGGGATTTGATCACCCATGGTGTGATCTGTACAATTAGCCCCTTTTAGGAAAAGTTTTCAGGGGCCATAACTTTTGATACGGTAATGGTACAATTATAATTTCAATGTCATTTGGAAGGAAATTGTTAGAGCTTTAAAATGATGGGTCATATGACCCTGTGACGTGACGTTTAGCGTACGTCAAAATTTAGAAAGTGAAATTTTGACTTATTTTCAGGACGTTGCGCCATCATGTGCTATGTCATCTGAAAGCGCTAAAAAATGTCTTTCTAATGACGTAATTGTCATCTTTCTACGATGTTCCTAGCCTAAGCTGTGGCCATTTTTGTGGTTAACCTCCAGAAATAACTGACTACAAAAATGGCCTGTCGCGGAGGATTCTGCGGAGGAAAAATAACTCCATTTTACGCCCTTTTAAACTCAAAGGCACAGCTTAGCGGTTTAGTATGAAGCATTAACGCTTCTTTTAGACACTTTGATGAAACAGATTGGACGTAAAGAGTTTTCTGTAATAACGTTTAAACGTTGCTTGTAGCAACAGACAAATAACTCCGATTTACGTTGCGTATAACTTTGGAACCAAGCCACTGCGCGAGATTCGAAAGTTAAACGTCTTAATAACACACATGGTTCTAACTGATATTTTAATATGGAGATGATATCTTCATTATCATTATGAATAGGATAGTATAAGTATATTAAATATTATTACAAGTCTAGTGCGTCGGGTATGTTAGGAATCTACAACGTGAAGCAAATACGCCGATCACAAAAAGGACAAAAAAAATTGAGAAAATTTCTGATGAAGAAATGCCTTAAATCTATACGCAAGTATGTGATCGAAATGCAATACTTTCGTTATTCTAAAAAAACCCAAGTTAAAAATTTGAAAAAAACGACCCCCGGCTGGACTCGAACCAGCGACCAGAGGGGTGAGACTCCTCGATGCTAACCACTACACCACGGGGATTACGACAATGGTAAGTTAAAATTAGTTTAAGATATTTTGTATGTTTTATTTAACACTATGGACTGGTTCCAAAAATTAATTTTATTTCCATAAATAGAATTAAGCTTAGGAATTAACCGAAAAAAGATAAGCGGGTTATGAGCTTTCGTTTGGTATATTTGAAGCTGGGTTTGGTACATTAAAAACTGGATTATTATATTTATCATTATGCTTAGGATAGTTTATATCCTATTAATTAATCCTTTGGCTTCTTATGTTGCCACTTTTTTGTGTGAAATGCTTTATGGATATGAACCAAACTTTGGTGGAAGGGTCCCCCCCTTGAGTACTTGCACCCCCCAACTTGATGGACTCGTGGCCTCTCGGGGGGCCGGGTCACGTGACCTTGAAAACTGGATCTGGTGTATATGGACGAAACCTGTTGGGTTTATGTTTCAGCCATTAGGGGGTGTAAAAAGTGGGTTTTAGGGGTCGAATTTTCGAAATTTGGATTTTGACGTCCCTAGGGGTAATTTGGACCCCGGAACACGAATCCGAGGTCCATTTTCGTCTACGACCCCTCGGGACCCTTCCATGACCCCCCTAGGGCACCCTGCCCAGGGGGTCCCCAGGGGTCAAATTTTCGAAATTGGGATTTTGACGTCCCTAGGGGTAATTTGGGCCCCGGAACACGAATCCGAGGTCCATTGTCGTCTAGGACCCCTCTGGACCCTTCCATGACCCCCCTAGGGCACCCTGCCCAGGGGGTCCCCAGGGGTCAAATTTTCGAAATTGGGATTTTGACGTCCCTAGGGGTAATTTGGGCCCCGGAACACGAATCCGAGGTCCATTTTCGTCTAGGACCTCTCTGGACCCTTCCATGACCCCCCTAGGGCACCCTGCCCAGGGGGTCCCCAGGGGTCAAATTTTCGAAATTGGGATTTTGACGTCCCTAGGGGTAATTTGGGCTCCTGAACACAAACAGAGGGTCCTCTACCTAGAATAGAGGGTCCTTTGCTTAGAATAGAGGGTCCTCTACCCACTGTCGGCAACCCGTTGATGTCACCCGACTTGTTCTTTTCGTAATGAAATCGCGTGTTTCTATTTGTCTCCGGGTCCATTGAAATTTTTTTTAGAAAATTGTGATTTTTTTCAGTGTATACTTAACTTGTGTGAAGCAAAGAGAGTAGTGGCAAATACAACTGGGTGAATTTATTGTGGTTAATTCTATCGAATTGGATTAGCTTCACTTCATAAAACCAGAACCAATCCTCTAAAATTTCTAAAGGCTCCCAGTTTCTTGCTTTAAACTTAGTAGGATCGATTAAATCTTACAGTAGTATGTCCGTTCAACCGTTAAACAAACAATATTCACGCCATATGCTATCTTAGACATTTCTAAGACATTTCTAGTGGTTTGATTTTGTCGGATTTCTCGCCGGCTGAACGGACATACGGCTGTAAGTATAAATCGACGTTAAGCGTATGTTTTATAAACTTTGGCTGGTGATGAGTAATAAATGTCTGAAGTTGAGATGCTTAATTTCAAACTGATTTCAGTTTAGATTAATGCATGTTTGATATTATCGAGAAGCTCTGAAGCCACATAATTTAAAATCCTATTGTAATTGACCAAATGAATGAAAACTTTCGAAAATTATTTCATGAAGTAATTTGTTGGTTGCTTAATTTTCTTCGTTAATTTGAACGGCTAAATGGACATATAGCTTACATGGGCTAGACTGCACCAAATCGGATTAACTGAGTAAAGATTTCCTTGAAAACTGAGGTTTAGCTGGGATTTGGTTGGTATTTAACTAAACCGATTCTACTGGAGTGTAGCTAGCTACAGCTGTTATCTGAATAATTAGCTTAGTGACTTTAATTTTTTTGTTTTTTTAGCAAACGTGTCCGCCGTGACTGCGTTCCGACTATGGCGCTGAAACCAACCGGTAGCAGTTGTAATAATGTCAAATCCGGCGGACGACCTTGCAGGTTTGTTTTTGTTGCTGAAAAAATTACTGAAAAATCAGTCGTATGTATGTCCATAAATTAACCATGGAACAAAAACCTTCTAATTTGCGGGACCTTTCCCTCCCAGATCGACCAAAAATACCCTGAATTTTGCAATGTTTTTCCAAATATTCGAAAAAAATTTCATATTTACCCAATTTTGCCCAATTTTTGGGGACGCTCCCCCATACATGTAACGGGGTCAAAATTTTGGGGGGGCCTCTCCGGCCAAATTTTGGGCACCCTCCCCCCGTAAAGGACCAAAAATACCCCAAATTTTGCTAAATTTTGTAAAATTTTCCCAAAAAATGTGCCATTTTTACTAAATTTTGCCCGAATTTTGGGGACCCTCCCCCCAGCCCCTTGATTTTGGGTTTTGGGGGGGGGTTCCCCCGGCTTCTCGATTTGGGGGGTCCCCCCATCCCCCCTCATACATATGTACACAACCCCATTATACCCACCCACCCCATTCTAGTAGTATGGTGTATACTAAATACTGTAGTACATTAACACTGATTATGTGGTATGTGTGTACTGTGTAGTGATTTTTTTCCGTTCTTTTACTGTTGAAACGTGAGATATGTATGTTTGAGTACTTATTTACTAGTCTAAAAATGGTGGCATGATTTTATTGTAATATTACGGACTACAGGTAGGCTACTATACAAAGACACAGTGCTGTGTACCTAGTTAGTTTCTTTTCATTGCACCCCGCTTTTCATGGCATGTAGTATTTATTGTTTGCTGCTGTGAATCATTTTTTGCGGTGCTAAATCGATTTGAGAACGAGTCAGCTATCCTTTTCACAACTATTGATCGTACACTGTTGTGGAAGGGAAATCTTGTTCTACATCTGGTCTACAGTGTAACTCTAGCGTACATCCAAGCTCGGTTTTAAGTTACGAGGCAAAAGTATCAGTAGAACTGTGTGAAATGTCATTGGTGTTTTTTTTAGACTGGATATATATAATATACCATCCTTATTTAGTGTAAACCGGATATATATACCATTCTTATTTAGTGTAAACCGGGTGTTGTAGAACAAATACAAAGCAGAATATTTCTTGGGCGGGATAAGTTTCAATAGTATTTTTAATAACATTATTTATTTATTATTTAATTTAATATTTTGTAGGGGTCGTATGCGTGACACGATTCTTGACTGGGAGGACGATTTGCCCGAATATGACATTTACATGGCTGACTACCACTCCAGGTGAGGCCGGAAGAGTTCATTCATACTTACAGCCGTATGTCCGTTTAGCTGGAAAAATTACGAAATAATCTCGCCACCAATAGTGTATAAGATCAGCGTGTGGTGTTATGTTTTCGTAAATTTTGCCGGCTCAACAGACAGGCTATAAGTATGAATAGTAATCCTTAGTAACTCAGGCTGATCCAAAGTTGGACTTATGAATTTGGATATAATATTTTTGATCAATGAAATTTAGCGTACTTCAAGCAAGAGTACATAATATAGTAGTGTCTCTCTCTATTTAGAAGAAGAGTGAGACACTCTCCTTTCTGCCTGTGTTATAGCGCAGGCAGATGCGCTCGTCATTTCCAGCCCACATGTTGCCGTTTTGTGCAACATGTTGCTGGCCAATCAGCGCGTAGATTCTGTGCGAAACACTCTTTATAATCGCTGATGCGTTGATAAGCATTAAGATGGGAACAAGCAGCATTTTTATGCAAAATTGTTGCGCTAGTTTAATCTAAACATAACTTTCGCAAAGTTGAGATTTGTCGTCGCAGCAAAAGTATTGCTAACCATGCTAAACTATTATGTAAATGGGTTAATAATAAATTTACTCCTACACATAACTGGCAACGTTACTAAATTACCCATAACAACCAAAAGCAAAAACTATATTTTGGTGGGTACTGTAATACATGCCATCGACACTTAAAAATTGCAATATCGTTGACTTTGAAAGAATGATAAATTATCATTATCATTGATAATTGTAACAAGCACAAGTTTACTGCAAAAGTAAGCCAGTGAGTGAGCAGGGTGAACGTTTGACAACATTAGACCTGTTGCGCAGTAAAATCTAACCGCAAACAAAAGTAACTTTCAACAATTTCAATAGTGCATCATTGGAAGAATATGACACTGCCTGAGAGTTACTTGTTTTAACTAATCTTGTGCACTGACAAGTTCACGTCGGTACTTGTAATAAGCGCAAAATTTCAAATCACCCCGGTACGCAGAGTCCCAAACTGCAGTCGATTTTCTGTTATTTAGTTTTCTGAGCTCATATTTTTTGCTTTCTAGGCAGCGTAGCTTTGGGCAAAACTAGGCATGTAGCAGTATTTTCAACAGAAGCAGTCATTATGTGCAGTTTGTTTGATTTAAATGGAAATTTTGTGGTCGCATCACACAAAAAAACTAATGAAACTAAATTCAAGCATGTTTATTCTTAAAATTAGAAAATAGCCGAAAGACTGCTTTGAATTCAAGGCATAGAAACATAATGACACAATTTGTTTTAAATGAATAGTTTGTTCCAGATGTAGCTTTACAACTAGGCTAGAAGTTTTTACCCAGCGCCATATCTACGTCCCGAAAAAGTTTGGGTTACGGGACCTTCACCCGACCTGACACAAAATAGTTATTCCACGCGTTTTCATCAAAATTCATTTGAAAAATTAATTTGAAAAAAATTCAAGATTAAGGTTTGGAATGTCCAGACCATTGAAAGTTTCTAGATAGAAAAGATCAAGTTAAACTATTTTTCGCAGAAGTTTCATTTAGAAAAAATTAAAAAATAATCATCCAGGAGTTGATCCGGGGACCTCTCGCACCCGAAGCGTGAATGTTACCCCTAGACCACCATGATTCACAGCAATTTCTAAACATTTTAAATACGATTAACTGAACCACGGAATAGCAGTATACCGTCCTTCCACTATCGACGCAGGTATGCCGTAGGTAATGTTTTACATAGACATTTACAAGATGTGGTGACATCTGAAGAAGAAACAATAAATGGGTAAATAAATCATAACGGTTTGCGTTGACATTTGTATTGCCTAGTACCTACTAAGATCTTAGGTAGTCAAGGCCGGTTGGCTCAGGCGGTAGTGCGTCAAGCATTTGCTGAGCATCTGACTTCAAGTCAGAAGTCTGGGGTTCGAAGCCCCACCGGTTATTAGCTTTTGCATTCTGAGCATTTACAGTTGCTGTTCTTCAATTTGCGTCTTTTCGTTAGTCAACATTGAAACCTACCTGCTTTTCTAGTGTACATATATAAGTAAACGTAGAAAATTATACAGGTTCCAGTGTTAGGGCAGGCCTTCCAGTGTTATTTAACACTGGAATTTATACCTACCCAAATTAACAGGTAAGCCTTCCTATGCACAGACTCTGCAAATTCTATACAAACCAAGTATGAAGTACATACCTGTTGCGCTGTCGCGCAACAGGAAAAAAATCCCATAGACTACGTACGTAACAAACGAAATCACTACTGAGTCACTGTGTTCCTGACATAAAGTTTTTCATGGAACACAGATTATATAACTATTTTTTACGCGGCCCCCTCAGGGACGGCATATAGGTATACTTCTCCGATTCCTACTTTCTCGGTAGGTCGAATTTCTAGTGTTAATGAACACTAGAAGGGCAGGTACCTCGCTGCCTTACCACACATGCACAAAGGAGAACTTGGCGGAACTTTCATTAGGTACCTAGAGCTCCACGCACAGAATGCAAAAGAAGCAGCACTAACTTATTCACAACTGAAATTGCTCATTATTGCAGACAGGTGAAAGTAAAAAAATATGTAAGTATTCTTTAGTGTATTGCTGGGTTTATTTTTTCGCTAGGAAGTTTTAGCAAAGTGGCTAAAAGCTCCAAAAAAATTTTAGCCAATGCCATAATTTTTTTATTTTTACATTTTTAAAGTGTTTATTTAGCTTCAATTCACTTCAATTTTAATTTTTTCACAAGTGACTAACCAGTGGCATAGCCAGAAAAAAATTTCGGAGGGGAATGACTTGGACAGAAAGATGTGTGTAAATTGTAGTAACGAGCAGAGATGCACGTCACGTTAGCAGCAATCAGCGAGGGGGGTGCCCGACCCCTGGCGGAGAGAGGGGTGGTCCTGGTGTAGGTTGATTTCCGGCGATAGTCGAAAATGTTTTGCATTTTTCCGATTTCTAACTCATTTTTGGTGCACTTTTTTTGGCTGCGGCCGAAAGGTTTTGCGATTTCTCGATCGTTTGCTCAATTTTGGCACATTTTTAGGGAATCAGAGAGGGGATGGCGGGTTGAGCGGGGATGCCGGTGTCTGAATACCCCCCTACCCCTCACCTATGTGCATCTATGGTCGCAAGGAAATTTTTTGCGTTTAATGGCAAAAAACGGTCCATTGGGGTTGCATAGGAAAATTTTTTGAATTTAGACCAAATTTGGTGAATTGGAGAGTTATCAGAAATTTTTTCTGCCGAATTTGTTTTAGCAAATTGGCTAAAACGACCAAAAAACTTTTAGCAAACTCTCAAAAATTTTCGCCAATGCTAACGTTTTGGCCCAAAAAATAAACCCAGGTGTATTGTTAGGTCGTGATTAGGGCTGGGCAGTTGGGTCGGTTACAAAATCACTAGCCTACCTATGCGTGTACACGGTTAGTTTCAACGGCTACTAACCGCGTGTACACGCTTACTAACGGTTACTGCTATTATCCGCGTGTACACGCTAACTATCCGTGTAACGTGTAACAGTATACACGCTAAGTGTCCGTGTAACCGTTTACACGGATACTAACCGTGCAACCGGTTACACGGTTACACGTTAGTATGTAACCGTTTAAACGGTTACACGGTTACTAAACGGGTACACGGTTACTAAGTGGTTACATGGTTACTAAACGGTTACTAAGCGTCAAGAAACTGAGGTGTATATATTCTTTATTAGACATCATCAGCATTAGAATGACCCAGGGAAGATGTGAATCACCCATCTCTACGTTACTTTCCTTTCTTCCTGGCAGTGTGGCATATCACATAAACATACAAAATCCTTGAAAGTAAGCCTAAGCCAAAGCCTAAGTCCTAAACTAAGCCAATTTCTAAGCCTAAGCCTAAGCTTAAATTTAGCAGCTATAAGAGGCCTAAGCTTGGATTATAATTTTCGACTATATTTTTATATGATGTGCCAGGCAGGAAAGAGCCGAACAATCAATCTCTAGGTCTGCATACCACCAAATTTTAAGTGCAGAATGAACACAACACTCAATAAAGCGTCAATATCTAAAAACTGTCATGTTCAGTTCAGACCGACTACTAAGTATAATACAAAGCCAAACTATAAGAATACTTTTCTAGTATGAAAATTGGTGAATCTAAAAGTTAAATTTATTATGAAGCGCAGCCGCCATATGCGTAAAGTGACACTCGGGTTAAATTAACTGGTGCATTTTCTCGTTGAAGGAAACCGAGCCCAAAATTTGAATAGAGGGTGCAGTGTGTTATTTGTACAGCAAACTATTATATACACAAAATTTATGTGATAAAAACACATCAATTTTTAGAAAATTGTTACCTGAGCTGTCAACAAAGGAAAAATTCTTTTAATTTATCAAAATGGTTGGTTATCAAACTAGTTAAAGGATTTTCTCCAGTTCCAAAGTTTTGTATTGATTATATTACTGAAAAGTCTTATAGTATCAAACTACACCTGAAAATTTGGTTGACCGCATGCCATCTTTAAAATAATAAAACCAAGGTTGTCAAAACAAACGAGATTTGAAATAGGCTAATAAACCAATAAAGCATCAATCAAAATGCCAAATCATGTACAAACTACGCTGCAAGAAGCAGCGTAAAGACCTGTCGGCACTGCGGTGCCGACAGGAATAAAAGGCTAATAACTCATTATTTATGCATAGTCTGCTTGCAAAAACATTAAAAAATGTTTGCAAATACCTTTGGGGATATTTTGGCGAACTTTCAGCGAAATTGACTAAGGGCCTATTCCTTTACCAGATTAAAGGGTTAATTATAATCGGACTAAACGGTTTAAAAATTATACTGAAAAAAGCCATTCCAAAACCTCCGGATTAAACGGACTTAACAGCTAGCGCGCTGATTTTCAAGTCCGTTTAGTCCGATCAAGCTGGACTTCATTTTTCGCGCTAAACCGTTTAGTCCGGTAGTTTAGGAATGGCCCAAATTTATAATCGGACTAAATTTAGTCGGACTTAATTTAGTCCGGTGTCATTCCTAAACTTAAACTTCCCGACACTGATAAATTTGTATTCTGGTGCCACTATAATGTTTTTTCGCACCAGCCAATCAGTTTTGTCTCCGCCTACAAACTGTACTCTGATTGGCTGAGCAGTTGAAGTTGACAATTAACTCGCTGTTTGAAAACAGCGTTTTCGCAATATAAAAATGTATTTGCAGCTGCACATAATATAAAAAAACTAGCTGCAAATGACAATCTATTAATTGTTTAATCTCCATTGTATATAAAGACTATTTAGCACGTAATGATTCAGGCCAGCGTAGCCGAGTGGTCAGAGCGTTCGCCTTTGGCCATATAGGTTGGCTGTTCGAATCCGACTTGAATAACTTACGCCACGTAAAAGTAATTTTTTTGGATTATTTTTGATTAAAATATCAAACATATCATATCATATAAAACAATATTATTTTTTTAACATATCAAAAATCTGTTATTTAATTTTTGACAGGAATTTGTTGGAAATCGACCAAAAAAAGCAATTTTGACGAAGATTTTTTGGAATACATTTTTTATACCAGATATTTAAAATACACTATAAAATAGCCCAATTATTCAGCTATAATTTGATATATAGATCGTCCAAATTGGTTAAGGTAGTGATAAGTAGCAAGAGAATAATTGGGGGGCACCGGGAAGTTAAGTCCGTTTAATCCGCGTAACAAATTGCGGACTAAAACTCCGTGTAAAATGCAGCGAGTGGACTAAACAGACTTATTTAAATCAGGTTTAGGAACGGAAATTTTTTAATCGGACTAATTTTAGTCCAGCTGAGAGTTTAATCCGGTGGTAGTTTAGGAACGGGATCGGACTAAAAAGTTTAATCCGGTGGTAGTTTAGGAATGGGTTCGGACTAAAATTAAGCAGCAGACTTATTTTAAACCGTTTAGTCCGTTTAGTCCGACTTGTCATTCCAAAACCGCGGACTAAAATAAGTCCAGTCCGTTTAATCCGGTAAAGGAATAGGCCCTAAGAAACTTTTGAGATATAAACTTTTCTAAATTTCTTAAAAGCTTCTCAATTAATTTAGCTGAAAGTTTGCCAAAATAACCCCAAAGGTATTTGCAAACCTTTTTTAATGTTTTTGCAAGCAGACTATGTATAAATAATGAGATATTAACCTTTTATCCCTATCTTAATGCTTATCAACGCATCAGCGATTATATACTAAAGTGTGTTTCGCAGAGAATCTACGCGCTGATTGGCTAGCAACATGTTGCACAAAACGGCAACATGTGGGCTGGAAATGACGAGCGCATCTGCCTGCGCTATAACACAGGCAGAAAGGAGAGTGTCTCACTCTTCTTCTAAATAGAGTGAGACACTATTATGTACTCTTGCTTCAAGTAATGTGAGTGAGCTTAACAGCAAATTTTCTGGCTTAAATCACTTGCAAGAGCACGCTGTTATTGTGGGTTTTTTAATTTGTCGATTGAACGAAGTAAGTATTAATTGACAGTACATGAATTTATTGGTATTTTTTATTTTGCAGAAGAGCTGACCTAAACCTGGTTCTTGGCAGCAGTTTGCAAATCTTGCCTGCGGGGGGCCTGCCCTTTCTGCCCAAGAAAACCAACCCCGCTGCTCGCGCTGCTATTGTCAATTTGCAAGAAACAAAAAAGGTAGAAGACTGCAAACACTGACTTTCTGGTCTTGTACACTATTAGTGGCGTGATTATTTCGTAATTTTGCCGGCTGAACGGACATACGGCTGTAAGTATGAATCGATCCTAACGTAAATCCGCCGTTAAAAGTAGTCAGCCATTTTTTAGCTTACGGACAAACGGACTTATTTGTCTGTTTTTAGCAATCTAAGCTCAATAGTTTTAATGAGTGTTTTCGTGGTCGAATAGGATTAAGTGGATTTAGGGTTATTTTACTGGGGTGCACTCGCATTGGCGACTTTCGCTTTGGTGCCACTTCGCATTGTCGACAAATTTTAGCGTAATAGTTTAATGTCTAGCAGGCCTTACAAATTTCGGCGCTGACCTACAGTAAGACTCGCTGGCGAGATTAGACAAATAAGAGCAGACAGACTAGCAGGCACATTAAATGTGCACACATATACGCTCACTCTGATCGGTAAGGTGACTGATGATGCATGAGTCCTACGTAATAATTGTATTACAAATGAATTCTATTACAAAATATGGCAAACATCGACATTAAACGCAAAAACACTAAACAAGGCAACAATAGATACGCAAAGCAACAAAAAGTTGGTTCAGTATTAAAGAAACGGTTGAGGCGCACAATAAGCCAAGGCACGCAAATAGTCAAGTGGAGCTCGAATCCCGAACTCAGCTTGCTGCTCGGAATTTTAGCGTCCAAAGCACTATTCTTGGCATTTTGACGTGAGAGCGGCTGTCCACCAAGGCGTTCTAGAAGTTTGTCCACCGCTTTATTATGCTCGTCTTTCAAATTCAAAACAAAACGATAAAAGTGAAGATGCGGAGTTGCCATCAGTTTATTAAACCGAGAATGCCATGATTCCACGTTAGTGTTTGTGCGCACCCAAACACCGAACCAGTCCCACATTTGCCAGGGGTGGCTGGCGTTTTGCATCCAAATAGGAACAGAATACTCTGAAAGAAACCTGTTGACTTCGGGATTGACGGCAGCATGATGGAAATACTGGTCAAAATAGGCTCGGCGGTGAGGAACTGGGACAAGACCAAGAGCGATAGACATTCTGATCAGTGTACGAAAACTGGCGTCGTTGTCGCAACTTTGCTTGAATCCCATGTTTACTACTTTTCGGTAGATACACTGGGCGAAATGAAAGTAGCATCCACGATGAATGACCTTGCTTTATCGTTGCGCTCGCGTTCTCGAACAAAAACGTAACTTTCAATATAAAACCCACTGCCAGCATTTTTTCTAGTAGAAACCCTTAATTCATCGTAATGCAGGGCAGCCATTGCGCAGAGTGAACAAATGAGTATGTGTGGCGCTTTATTCATATTAATAGAATTACAGTTGGTGACACTTAGTCTGTAAAATTTGTTCATTCATACATTAAAATTGCATTTTTACAACTAGTCCAGTGTCCACTGAGGCGCCAGTCTAGTGTGTGGGCTGACCCTGCTGTAGATCTGTAGATGTGAGACAAACCGTAATGACCTTTTGCAATTGTTAAACTCATTAATTTTGTCACCAATGCGAAGTGTCGACAAAGCGAAAGTCGACAATGCGCATGCTCACCATTTTACTCCAGTACAACCACTACTTTAAGGGTCTTATTTACAGCCGTTTTTTCGTTCAGCCAGCAAAATTACAGAAGGATCACACTACTACTAATGCGGAAAATAAGAACGTGGCGTTTCTTAATTTTGATGGGTGAACGGACATACGGCTGTAAATATGAATCGACCTTAAATTTACTGCCTGGACGATTGGGCAATTTTGTGAAAGGAATGGGATCAAAGTGCCTGTGTTTTTATGACATATTTTATTATTATTTTTATTTATTATTATTTTTTAGGACAAACAAGCAGACCTGGTAATCCACGCTCCGGCGGACACTGTGATGCAATATCTGATGGCTGAATTGAATCTAAATGTGGACAAATTTGATCGCCCCCGCCACGTGAGTGACTCCATCCACGGCCCCCCTGAAATGCCACGGGATCTGCAAGCAGCCAAAGATAGGGGGGGCCGCAAGCGCCGCAAGGAACCCCAGGATTTAGACGAAACCCCCCCTGAGCCCGAAGAGACCGGAGACAAAGTGGAATCTCCTACTGAAGAGAAAAGTTTGAAATTGGATGAAACTTTGCCGTCGGATGCCAATGCTAGCGGGGATGTTGAATCATCCGAGCAAAGTAGCTCGGTTATAATTCCTGAGCCTACCCCTACAGTGCATAATGAGATCTCACATTTTGAGTAGATGAGTATTAATCCAGAAACGATTTGGGAAATTTACTCTAAGGTGTGATTGTAATAATTGTTTTGTGACTTTTTGGTAATTTTACTTTTTGTTGAATTATTATTGAAGTATATGCGTACAATTATTCGTTGATTGAACCATGCGATATTTTAAAAAAGTGTTTACTTTTCTTATTTTGGGACTACTTATGTGTAGACGATTTTTGGGTTGTTCTTTTTACTTTTTAGCTATTTTTGACCTTTTTTGGGGAAATATTATTGTGTTGCCACGTAAACTTCCAAGTTTAAAAATATAACTGTTCACCGATTTTATTATTGTATCTTATGCAACTTTTATCAGCACTTTAACCCTTGAATTGATTTAAATGCTTTATATTAAGTAAACTGTTTTGTTGCCCCAATATCGTGTTTTTATTTTATGATAGTGAGGTTATGTCTGATTTTGAAATCAGATGAGTTGTTAGTTCTAGCTGTTACTCCACATATTTTTGCTGTATTAGGTCAATAAATAATAACGTTAGATTTCTAAGTTGGTGCAACGATCCCCAACCTGGAAAATATTGTCACTACTCACTAATACTGTATAAGATGAAGATGAACAAATGGGTTGATTATTATTCAATCGAAGTTTTGCCGACTGAACGGACAAATGGCTGCAAGTATGAATCAACAGCCGAATGTCAGTTCTCAGCCGCAAAATTTTAAAAACCTCATGTCCGTCAACCATTGTGGTGTCTGTGCCTGTGGCTTATGGCATGAATACCTATTTGATAATTTTGACGACAACGCAATTTACTGCGACACTTTCAAACATTCTGCAAAAACGTTCAAATTTGACAATGGGTAATAGTTTTGCTTCAATTATAATGTGAAACTAGGTATAATTCGCTTAATTTACAAAATTTGACAAATACAATTACACTGACAGTATGTGCAGTACAGTACAGTACAATACAGTATGAACATAATACTTGGTTGGACTTCGATTTTTGTGTTTTGCTATATTGGTTCGTTTTCGATATAGGTATAGCCAGTAGCCACATAGCAGTGAATCTCCAATATCTAGTTTTAATTAATAATTGGTCGCCGGAACGTTGCGATTTCATTCATATCTTTGCAAAATTACTTTTCTAATAAAGCATAGCTTTCTAATAAACCACAGCTTCTCTTATTCCTTTGGGAAAGCATATCTTCATTCCTTGCTTTCACGAATCCACTCTCCTAGCTTGAAGTCTGTGTAGATCAAAAATGTGTGAAGCTCAAGGTCATATCATAAACTTTGCATCGGTCTGACAAAGTCACAAGCTACAGTTTATGCACCAGGTATTTACATAAAAAAATAATATTTTTTGTTTTCATATTAACAGCCGGTATTTTTTTCGCGATTCATATTTACAGCCGGTATGTCCGTTCTGCCGATAAAATGACGAAATAATGACGTCACGGTCACACTGATCCACTGCACTAGGCTGCTACAAGTGAGTTAGTGACGTCATTCTGCAGGCGGAACGGACATACGGCTGTAAGTATGAATCGAGCCAGTGACTTATGTGCGGTTGATTCCTACGGCTGGTCGAATATGCCACAGATACGAGTCCGTTTGCCCGATCGAAATGTTGCTTTTGAGTCCAACTCTCCAATGAGCAAGCAGGCAACTAGTGCTTGCTTTGATATGAAATTCCTAAGGACAAATGCCAAACGGACATACGGCTGACCGGACGAACGTTTAATCAAACATGCGTTCTGTGGAGCTCCTTGTCTGGACTGGATGTCCGCGTGACCGTAATCCCAGTGTTCGAGCAAAAGTACGAATCGACCCAAAGTATGAGCGGATCTAGCTAAATCTATGTCCCTTGTTGGGACTATTTCATCGACGTTTCGTCGGCAGTAGAGACGATTAAAGCAAGTATCAAACTTCTAAATTTATTCAGCATGGTAAAGTAGGTAAATTACGTAATATTAATTTTTCCAGCGACCCAAAGCAATTTGCCCCGAGTGGTGATTCCCCATTCCAAATTATGTCATGCAGCTTTTGGCTAGATGTAGGCTATCTAATTTCATCCATAAAACCTTGGGTCCAGGCTCCAAGCCTCTAAGCCAAAGTAAACACGCGTCTTTCCGATGTCTTAATGATGCAAGTTTGAACCAAAATCAAATTAGTCTGTGGCCCAACGTCGGTCCGATTTTAGACAATCACTAAATGGCGAGTTTTAGACCTTTCTGAAGTTTTAGAATGTTTTAGGACCACTGCGAGGTTTTGTAAGCTGAAGCTTAGTCATAGAAGTGAATAGTGATTCTGACTCTGAGGTTACTGTAGAAATAGGATTAGGATTACTGTAGGTGAATTCGATTCATGCGTCATGGAATGACATTAGTTTTGTTAATTTTGAGTGTTGTTGTAGTGAGTAATAAATTACAGTCGTCACGAACCGCCGAAATGAGTTGTCGGACTTTCGGGTCGTTCAATTTTAAATACCGAAATTTTCTCATAGAAATTTCGCCCGAAACATTTTGGCATGTTTTTTTTTCTAATAAAAATCTTCTGTGCTTAAAGTAAACCCAGAATTCTCAGCTTAAACTCCCAACCTGTAAAACAACTTTTATAAAGTTACACAAAAGTCAGTTTCTGCCAAAATTTCCAGTATTTACATTTTCTATCAAAGTTGACATAACTTTTTCAACTTCAGTCACCCAGAACTATCACAGCCATGAGTTCAGTTATGGCAGGTTCTTCATCGAAGTTTTGTGTACAGTTTTCGTAGAACCTAAATTTAACATAATTTTTCAATGCCATTTTGGAACTAAAATCATTCATAGACTCGCTTCATACTTCAGACTTCATACTTCTTCAGGGTCGATTCAGACTTATTTTGGTCATTTACAGCGTATTTCCACTCGTTCAGTCGGCTAAATTACGAAATAATCACGCCACAAGTAGTGTAGCTTTTCTGCTGAGTAAGGAGCGGTAAAGTTGTGAGGCCTGAGTGTCAATATTCCAGAGCATACTTTTTTAGGGTCACAACTTCACAATTGTACCTAAAATAGTTCTGTTTCAGGTTCATAAGCATCAAGCATCCAATAACCCGCGTTCAAATCGACCCGCGCTCATCTTTTGAAGTCAGGATTCCTAGACTGTACTAATGTTCATCTAAAATTAATATCCTCTTTTCCCAGCCAAACAAATGTAGGGTAGTCACGAAATATTATTAATTTCCCCACCTAACGCATTATCCACTAGCTTCGAGCACAATTTCATTACCAACCTAACAGCTATAATTCATGCAGATGTACTGTTGTCTATTGTGTGTGAATGCTAGAATATGATGATGATTTTAGGTATTTATAGAATGTCTGTATATGCCATTTGAATGCTGGTTTTTGGTTGGATAGGTGACAGTAGAGTATTTTTGACCTTTCTCTTGAGCCGCTCCGCTTCGTTTCTGTGACGATTAGGTGGGTTTATCTGTGTAGAGGAAAATTTTAGGTTCTCCGATTAACGAAATGTGCACTGACGGCAATCGGCATAACATGTATGAGGGGGAGCTATGGGGGGAGTCCCCCCCAAAATCGAGGAGCCGGGGGGGAAGTCCCCTAATTTGGGCAAAATTTAGAAAAAATGGCCCTTTTTGAAAAATTTTTACAAAATTTTGCAAAATTTAGGGTATTTTTGGTCGATCACAGGAGGGGTGTCCTCAGAATCTGGCCGGAGAGCCCCCTCAAATTTTGGCCCCGTTACGTGTATGACTGACGGTAACCACGGTAAATGGTAAATACTGAAATCAAGCTTAGTTTTCAAATAAATCAACTCACATAATATTACTTCAGATATCCTTTTCTCTGAATTCTGAGAATTTTCTAGGAGCTAGCAAATGTTATAAGTAAAAGCCGGAACAAAACCGTTTTTCGTTTTTCATGACCAACCTTGGAAATTCTGACAAAGGTGGTTTTAAGTTTCATAAATAGCATGGGTCAATCATAAGTAGTAAGTACTTGTTTTTTACAAAGTTGTGATTTATGTAATTACCTACCTATTCTCAGGGGTAAACATGGGTCAAACTTTCTTAGATGGAAAACATACATTTATGAAAGAACATGGGGTGATTAACTTGTGTAAAGCTTCCGAAACACCTATAACGATATGTGAGACATGGGACCAAGAATTATGTAAAGTTTTTGTACTACCCCCTGATTATCACAAGTAATTGTACCAGTTACACATCTACGTTTCTAAGGGTTCCTAAAATTCCTAACATGGATTAAACGGATTAGATTAAAACTTGTTGGCTTAATAATTTATCTCAATGTTGAGATAGACTTACGAAATTTTGCGTACAAGCGGGAGGTATTACAAATATTAGCTGTGAGTCTTGTGACAAATTTTATATGAATTTATAGTCGATGTCATGAGTTATTGGCAAAACAAATTTAAATCTAATCCGTTTAATTCATTTTAGGAATTGGCCCTAATACTTGAACCGCATGGCACTAACACAAATATATTTTATCAAAACTGAAACTGTGTGGGATTTTTTCAGGTCTTGTGGGGGTGGGTCAGAATAAATATTAGCGACCCTCTTCTCCTCTGATAGAGTGGTTTTATGTAATTAAAACAAGCATTTTAGACCTCATAGGTTAACATGATTTGTATTACAGGAACTTGGAAGTCAAATAAACTATATACGGACTACATAATCAATATTTATCGATAACCTATTTGATGACAACTTATCACTATCAATATTTACATGCGGACTAACCATGAAATTATTTAATAAATTTCTAATTTTAATCTATATATTTGAAACCGCCAAAGCAAGTGATAACTCAGAAATTGATGAAATTTCCGAAGAAGAAATCAATACAATCGCACCCCCTGTTAGGTGCCACGGGCCTGTGCCCAAAATATCGGAGAAAAAGTACATTTTCCACGACTCTACTGATAACGAAACTTATCAGTTACGAGTTACGACCAGTCTAAAACTCAACTTGGATCTAAATCACCGATCCTGTTTTCAGATCGATATAAAACCTGCCGATAATCGATCTATTCCCGTAACCTCTTTGTTTTATGCGATTAAATATGACAGTTTTGGGCATCATTATCCGGTTCATAATAGCTATGATTTCGGCATTCCTGAATTTCAGTCCTACTGTAGGTGTGATTGCCCAAAAGCGGAAGAATTTTGCACGTACGATTTCGGGCAAAAAATGTGCGCTAAACCAGAAGTTTGCGTAACGAAATATTTCGGACTTCAAAGCGGTTACGGGTGCCAATTTAAAGGACCCGCTAGCTTATGCTGCGAAGTGGCTGTAAGACCGTTTGAAAACCGAATGTTCACCGCGGTAAATTTGGGGGTCCCCACCCCTGAGATAAAATTAACGATTGATATTTTTGCCATGTATAATTCGAAATGGGAAGCGTTTCGTACGTACGACCGCAAAATCTTGCCTTATAAAGGGAATTATTTGCATTTGAACGGATATGAAAATTTCGTGGAAATGTATATTTTCGCCGAATCTAAAAATGCTGCTTTTAGCCTGTCAGCAGTGGATAAGTACTACTACTTTGAGAAAGCGGGTTTGGGTGAATTTTCACTCAGAACCGAACCTCAGGTAAATACTTTACACGAGTACGACGTTAATAAATACGGTTGGTTACGATTTCAGAACGGCCGTTGGACCGTACAAGAACCTCTGCTAACCTTGTATGATATTCACAAACCGATTGTTACTAACTGTATGAAACAAACCTATAACGATCGATACGATGTTAATCCCAAATTGAAAGTGATTCGAAACTCAACGGGTGCTATAAATATGCGACCATTTTTGGGATATAGTGTTGTGGAAAGACATCAAGAATTTCTGAAAAGTGTCCAACTAACCCACAAAGTAGCTAAGCCGTTAGAATTTGGCGTAAGCGCGGAACATCGTAGCGCAAGCGCCCCTACCGTAAGACTAGATATGTCGTTACACCAGAAGCTGAGTATTATATCTCATTTGCATTCGAGTTACTTGGAAACGTTTCGAGCCAAAATCTGCACAGATCGACATTCAAGTCGATTTCTCAATGTCACTCTCATTCACGCGTATGGAGAGTTTACGGTCGATATTTACGAAGATGCATCAGCTCGATCTCACGAACTTAGCGTTTCATTGGTCACAAGTTTACCCTTCGCCAACAATTACACAGAAATTTTGCCCCTCCCCGCTTACATAACTTCGGCTCGATATTTGTGCATTCGCCCTTCCTCTAGAATCAACATTAAACGATGCGCGTGGGCAAGCTACGTTAAACAGCCGGTCGCGTGGTTTGAGCTTAAATCCACTTTCGTAGAAACCGAAGGGGAATGCCCCGGGTGTAATCCGATTACCACAACCGGGTTCTGGGAAAGTCTTAATCCAAAACACTGGCTTAACGGGATTAACTCGTTTTCCGAGGGTTTCGCCCTCCTTACCGAAATTCTGGTCTACTGTTTAATTTTCATAGTTCTGGTTACAGTGTTTCGTAAGTTTTTATGGCCCCTACTTAAATGGGCCCTTTGTAGTCCCGCCCCCAGTGTTTGTATCCAAGGGCCTAAATACCAGCCCTGTGAAGCCAAAAGTGGTGAACAGTTTGTTGCATAAATAAATGTTGTTTTCACTTCTAGTCTGCGGATCCTAAAGCCTAGTCCGACCAAAAATTGCTGAACCCTGAGACAAAATAGGTGGCGTGATTTTTGCGATTACTCTACGGTTCTGCGGTAAAAAATCTTATATGAGGTCCGTAAAACCTGGCTCGTATGTTCTATTTTGGTGTAAGCCAGTCAAGGTACTGTTTGTCAGTAACCGAAAACGTCAACAAAACTGCTACTAAAGGTTAGATATTAGCACAAGTACATTATGAATATGATGATACATCCTAGTATGCACTCTATTGATATTACTTACCGATTGATGCTCTCTATGTAAGTCAGACTACCTACTAGTGAGTCAGTAGCATCAAGAGTAGGTACCTACACAAAGTGAGTTATCACTGTCGCTAACATATGTACTCCTAATAGCATTAATATAACACAGGACAACTATTGAGTGAAAAATATACTCTACTGTACTGTAAAAAACATAAAACAAACGATAAGTTATAAAAGATATAAAGAGTATCATCATAAATTATATAAAACATAAAAATATTACAAAGTACTACACAGACATAATACATCTCGTCACAAAAAAACAGTTTGCACTATATGCAAAAAATACACTGCATGTTTACGTTAGTGTTGCTTAAACAGAAATTGCACAACACTGTCTGTAAAGCTTAATGTCATAAGAAATTAGTGTTTTCGTACAATGTTTTCGAATAGTTTTTTTATTATTTTTCTTAATAATCTTGCAATAAATTACAAAAAACTAAATAGTTTTAGAAAGGATCGATGAAAATAACAGTCGTAAACTTAATTTACATTTTCCGTCTAAACTCCCTTTTCCTTTTTATACTCACTTACGGATGCAAAATAACACAAACCAGGGTCAATGATAAAAATCAATTATTACAGCCGTTTTTTTAAAAAGTTGCTGAAAGTTCATCACTCGTTACCGTCAAAAAAATCTACGAACTTTTTATCACTACTTTCTGAGTCACATATAACCAAGAATACATAACGACGTCTCACTCTTCTATAACAGTGAAACACAATGTACTCTTAATACAACCCACACGATCCCTACACAAGACACGGTGTGGGCTATATCTACTGTGAATGTTTCATGCACTGTACTATGATTTTACGACATTTACAAATCGGATTAATTGGCTTAGATTGACTGAGATAACTCAAATTATATACTGTACCAAATTCAAGTCTGATAAAAAAATCGTTGAACACTGAGACAAAACAAAACATGACACGATCGCATAACGAAAATAAATTAAGCTACATTCAGCTAATCTAATCCTATTAATCCGAATTCATAAACACAAAAATTACAAAGGCTTTACGGTCCACTTGTGTTTATTCTACTAATACTTGTCATCACATTTCCACCAATATACCAACAGTACTCGCCGGGTCCCAGCTGCAGGGGAGTCACGTGAGCTGAGAGTCGTTCATTTGGGCTGGTCTCCACAATGAGTAGACCTTCCGTTGGACTGGCATCGCTGAAGCTTTCAATTTCAATCAGCCCGTGTTTGAGAATGGTGTGAATGGCTGCTGAAAAATAATTAAATTATAATAAACTTAAGGCCAGCCAAAAAATGCTGGACCCTGACACAAAAAAACACCCGCGATTTTCTACCGTAAAGAATGACTGGAAGCATCAAAAGCGAGTAGTCACAAAAATCACGCCACCTGATTTGTCTCAGGGTTCAGCACTTTCTGGTCAGACCTTTCTCGAGCTATAGTCACTTGCACCAGTTTTTAAATTTAAATGTTAAAATTAAATCTTAAACATATGCCTAAAAAATCCAAAGCCTACTTAACAATCCATTATCTTTGGCATTATCGTTGTCAGCGGACAGAGCTTGCACTTGTTGCAGACCAGATTGCAGGTTTGCAAAGTCTAGAGTGCGAACCTGCGCACTCTGTTGGCAAGCACAATAGCTGCGCCCGCCACGCTCAAAGTCGAGGCTGAGATTAAGCTCCGGAAATCTGAAATAGGAATTAAAGAGATTAAGAGAGGATTAAATGGATTAACTTAATACTGCAATAAACTACGTACAGAAAGGCTTGGTAATTATCTATAATATAATATTATAATTATATACTTGATTGTTCTTGCACTTATTGCCGGCAACCGTATCATTGCCTATCGCCTTATGATATACTTATCTATACGACAAATTGCTAGTAACTCAACCCATGACTGTAGATACACGTGATCGTATGAAATACTCATAAAATTTGTCATTATTTGGATTACGATACGTTTTAGAATCGAGTCTAAAGTTAAACGCCTCTTGTGAATCGCCGCCATAAAGATTTGATGCTCAGGGTTTTCTGCTGCCGCTCAGTACAGTTTGCAAACTATCACAACTGCTTACACAAAACTTATTCAACACCAGGTTGCGGATATATTCTTAAGTACACGGACAAGAAAAAATCCCATCTCCCTATAAAAGTTCCACAACTAACTAGCAACAGTAGCACCTAGGGTACAAATTCAATTCATTTTCATTTAAGGGGGTAGTGTCGCGAAAGCAGTTTTGCTCATAGGCTGTGAAAACAGAACTTTTTGTTTTGAAGTAGTACATGCAATGAGAAGCTAGTCCAACGCTGTATGGCATCAAATAATTACTGCCAGACATCACACTATCAATATTGACAAATATCTTGGACCAATCGTCATTAGTAAGCCAGACATCACACAATAGGGACATAAAAGTTCGAAAAATCAAGCCAGATATCAGATTGGCCAGCTTGTGAAGTACACATCATGTGTGGACGCACAATTTTTTGCGACAAATAAGAAAAAAGAAAATTGAAGGTTCGTTTTTCTTCTGATTTGAAAATAAGCGTCTAGGTTTTCCACAATTTATCATTATTGCTGTTACTATTTTACAGGTTTAAGTACACCTTCACAGTTCAAACTAGTATTACTCCACAGCCGCTACAGTAATCTGCACTAAATTTTGTGTGCATAAACTACAACATATGTGCTATTATTCTGTGTAAAAAAACTAAACAGAAAAATTGATAAATGTGACTAAAAAATGGAATGTGAATAGGTTTTTTTTTCGTCATTTTTCCGACTTTGAAACATTATTGCAAACTATATGCTGCACCAATTTTGCTGAAACTTGGCAAAATAATTTGCCTTCTGGTAGATTTTTAACATATAGAAAGAACAATTTCTAACATTTTACTGAACAAGTTTTACAGTCGCGCAAAATCGACTGCTTTCGCGACACTACCCCCTTAAGTTATAGTTAAAGTAAGACACCTAACTTTTTCAACTTCAGTTCAACTTTTTTTGCCCTACTAGCACATACGTTAACGGCACAATCTTTGGCTTGCTGGCCGAAGGGAAATGTCGCATGCGCGGTTTGTCTGTGGGATCAGCACGGGACAGGATTTTTCTGGGCTCCAGGATTTGAAACTGATCCCCATAGACCCCTTTGACCGACTTGATATATAAATGACGATTGGCAAATGTATCGAAAGCGCCAATTTGGGCCGTCACCTTGAGACCTACAGAAATTAAAAAAAAACACGACTGCTAATTGAAAAATGTAGTTTTTCTATGACATACGGTAACGTTGGAATTAAAAAAAATATAAATAAAGTCTTTGCGACTAGCGCTACAAACGGTTTTGTACACTACTCCTATGACGTTCTGCCTTATTTAGTAATAAGCCTCTTGGACCCAATTTTTTTACTATCCCAAGTTTTCGAAGAAAAGTTGTTCAAAAGTGAATCATATGAAGAAAGTCTACCTAAATTATTAACACTGAGAGAAAACAGGTGACTTTATTTTAGCCGCTACTCGCTGTACTCTTGATGGCTCACATAATATGCTCATTCCCTAATAAAATTAAAGTCTGAGATGCGCCACTTTACTTATTTTGGTGGCATGACTTCTGAGACTACCTGCTGTACTCTTGATAGTCAAAATCTATTCTTTTCGTAACAAAATCCCATGTTTCGTTTTCTCAACTGGTGCAACTATTTTTGTCACTTTAGTTTTGTTCTTGTCTCAGTGTCCAGCATTTTCTGGTCAGACTTTAGTTTCCATTTCACTATTAGTCAACTAAAATGTCACCTAAATCCGGCATATCGACCAAAGTCACGTGAGCTTGACCCTGAGCACTCCCTTGAGCTAGTTCAAAACAGGCCTGTTGGTATCCCTCTGGCAAGGCCGATTGTGTTTGTGTCCATGGAAGCACCGTAAACAGATCCACTGTCGCTAAAAAATAAATAAAAAAATTAACAAATCTTTACGTGTTTCATATCGTGAAAAAATTATCATAGTAAAAAACAGAACATTTCTTGCAGTTAGATTGTTTATAGTAAAGGCATATTTAAGGAAGACTTACAAAGCGTTTAGTCCGCTAAATATGCACTTTAATGAACTTCACGAAATTAAATTCATAACACGACCACAGGCATTTTGCAATCAGTTAACTTCCTGACACCGGTTTAGCTATTCAAGTTTATAAGTTTATTGCTGAACTGAAGCCAAGCTTTACCTTTAATAATTAATAATTTCTAATTTGGTCAAATTTTCCATACTATAATATTATACGAAAAGTCAAACACACTGCGTCCTGAGTTGTACTTTTCACTCTAACGGTTAAACGTCATAAAAAAAGCCAAAGCTCACTTTTATTCTGGGCACAGACGCAGACTTTATGCTGTCCGGCCCAATCCCACCAAGGCTGACACGAGACCGGGCACTGGATGACCTCGCCTTGACCTTTGACCTCTGCTGGACTGACCCCGCACTGACAAATGGCACAGCCCTTCCAGTCGATAGCCTCGAAGCAATCAGGCGGACAGCCGGGCGGGCACTGGTCACTGGGTTCGCCCACTGGCTCTTGCCAGACGGCTGCTTCGGGGATTTCTGGCTCTAAAATTTCTGGTTCGGGTTCAACTTCTGGTTCAGGTTCAACTTCTGGTTCCATATCAGTTTCTGGTTCAGAGTCAACTTCTGGTTCGAGTTCATCCTCTGGTTCAGGTTCAACTTCTGGCTCAGAATCAACTTCTGGTTCAGGTTCAACTTCTGGTTCAGGTTCAACTTCTAGTTCAGGTTCAACTTCTGGTTCTGGTTCAGGTTCAACTTCAGTTTCCGGCTCTGTACGCTCAGCAAAATTACCATCCTCAGTTTCAGGTTCAGGTTCCACCTGATCAATCTTTTTCATTTTCATTGCCTTATCTTGCTGAGCGCCTAAATCACCAGGATTCAATACCCCATCCTTTTGCGGCATTTCTTCTGTGGATTGTGGTGGAATGGGACTGGTAGTTGTAGGTGGTAGGCAACGTTGCCGACAACTCTCATGGTCCGTGGCATTTTCATTCATCTCCGTATCTGGTGAAGGCACACATTGCCAAGATGTCTCATCGCATTGCCACAGTTGAGCTAAAAAATGATAAAAATGATGTTTAAAACTTTTAATAATTTATAGAACACAACGATAATTCGAAAACTTTGATTAAAAACTTAATACTAAACTGAATGATTACAAACTTACTATGAAACTGATTTTCAAATTTGAATTAATTACATGATACATACTCTAAAACTTTGAAACGTTCAAAATTCGGTAGCCAATGGCCATAAAGCGCGCTCCAATACTTCTACATCATCAAAAAGAGGGGTTACAAACTTCGCCTCAATGAACCATGACTAACGTGACGAAGTTAGTAAACTAAGTCTCTAAAAAGAATGCACCACCTCCCAGGGGAGCATCATAAAACTATATTATATAACTCCCAATCCCAAATTACAGTCTTACGCATTGTAGTGGTTGGAATTGCATAGGACTCAGTTTCGTACGCCACACTAGTCATATACATAGGCATAGCAGTAGCAGCAACAACGGGTGGGGGTGGACCGGGTCTGTACAGAGGAGGTCCTGGAAGTTTTTGCATATTAAATTGGGTGTTGGGACCAGCAGAACCTGGGTATCTCCTTCTGTAGCCTCCGGGACCGGGGGGTCCAGGGAGTCCGGGCATACCCTGCACTGGGGCACCTCCGAATCTGGCGCTGCTACTTAGGGAGTAACGGTGGGCCGCTGAAATATATAAAGTAAATTAACTTGAACACACTAGCAGCCATAGTTGGCCGGAGGTTGATGGGGAAGACTTCGCCCACAAACTTCGGTCCCAGGGGGGAATTTACTCAATTTTTTTCCTAATTTTGGGCAAAAATCGTAGAAATCTTGGCTTTTTGGCCAAAAAAAGAGGGGGTAAAAATTCGTTGGTTTAGGGGAAGGGGAGGGGTACACAAAATTTTTGTGCTGTTACATAATTTGCTAGTAGCTACATGAGATTTTGTTGAATGTTACTCAATACGAATGTTTCAAGTCGAAAAAGACGTGTTCCGCCATTAAAAAATGAATTAGTGTCGTTACACAACTAGCTTCAGAGCTTATCAAAAATATCAGAGATGCTTTAAAGGCAAACCGTAATTTAGCTCCAAATAGAACATCTCATCTTCAGACATTATTGCTCATCACTAACTAATTAATATTACAAATCGCTCAGCTATCTTGTACTTTTAGGGTTTTGGCACTGAGAACAGATTTTGTTTTTTTTTTTTTTTGGTTTTTTTGTTTTTTTTTTTTTGGTTGTTGGTGGCGGCTTGTTCTGTTGTTGGTGTGGGGTTTGGGTGGTGGCCCGTCTACAAGAACACCTACATTTGTATTGGTATCCACTGTCTTCGAATGTATCATCTTGCTTGTCTTGATTTTCGCTGAGTTCCGTTTGATTGCCAGAATCAGGCTGTGTCACGACCATTGAGGTTAATTCCGACACAAAATTATACTGAAAAAATTAAATATACCTAGATTAAGCGGACTTAAGGGGCAGAGGCTACCCAGGTCAAAAATCAATGTTCTCCAATTTTGCTTATTTTGACATATGTTACTCCCCCAAGGCACCCCAACCTCAGATAAGAACAATTAAGCTTGAAGGGGCACTTTTGGTTCAGTGCGTTTGTCAGTGTATTTTACATAGGCAAAAGTACGCAAAAAAGCCTAAAAGTAGCCCTTAGTTAAACAGTGCTAACACAAACCACATCAAGCCAATCAGGCTGAAACTTGGCATTGTAGCAGCTCACATGTATGCGCAAAATCGTATGATCCGAATTTTTGATATGTATTTTCAATTCTAAGATCGAGGGCGAAATGTGAAAAAATGGCCGTTTTTTTGGGTTCGCCAAAATTGAGTGATTTTACATTTGGCGTCACTGATCACGACATGGGCAAAAATTTAAAAAAATGGATCATAAAGGTTGAGATATGACGTTAGGCTATCGGATCATGTAAAAATCAGCTTCGTCAGTATTAAAAAAAATTTCGAGTAAAGGAACGCTTCGTGAACATTGAATTTTTTGGAGCCCCTAGTAGAAAATTGGCAAAAGCATTGGTTTCATTTTTTTACATCTGCGATGCGCCTGCACTAGGGCTACATAGTATATTGTGTCCTAATTTGAAGCGAATCGCATAACCTAAAATTTTCACTTATAGAGGTAGCCCGCCCCCCTCCCTCTTAATCAGCAAACTTTTTTTGCGCCTATGATTTACACGTAAAATTGAATATTTAGGCGTCCCTAGTAAAAAATTGGCAAAAGCATTGGTTCCAATTTGTTACATCTGCGACGCGCCTGCCATGGGGTTACATTGTGTGCAAATTTGAAGCGAATCGGAGAACCTAAAATTTTCACTTATACAGGTAGCCCTCCCCCCCTTAACTGTCAGCCTTTAAGTTGCGTTTCGTTTTAAGTTGACTTAAGCTTGTGTTGAACTATGAAAACTTTGTTAAACTATTTCAGTGTAGTAGTTATAGCGCATAAATAATAGGACAAAAATTATCCTACACACTATATACTCCCTCGTGCTCGTTCAAAACTCGTTTAGTTCAATATCCTTTTCAAAATTTCACCCTATAACTATGTGTGTAGTAAATTAGGTAGTGTAATTCAAAAAACTTCAGGACAGCTGACCAAGCTTTTATCCTTGTCCCTGTCCCTGTGTTCTTAAGGACAAGTATGAACCGTGTTTCAAACGGTTATACGAATAAACTAAGTTACCTTCAGACAAAGCTCAAGTGCCTTTCGTTTCAGCTCTTCTTTTTCGGTCTCATTATCCACCCTATACTTCATGTCGACTAGCATACGCTTGATGGTCAAGTAGGCCCAGGATCGTTCTACAAATCCCCCCAAAGTTTCGGGGGGCAAAAGTTCGGGGGCTGGGCGGGGGTTCGGGGTAGGAAATGGGTGAATAATGAAGGGGCCTGGGGGACACGAGACATGATATATCACGGGCCCGGAGGCTGATTTAGCCGCAACGGTGGCCGCTAGGGGGCTATCCTGTGAGTCAGAGGGGCCAGCCAATAATTTTCCAGCAATCACATATTCCCCCCCTTGGTAGTAGTTGTAGCCATGGTCCTGGAGTAAGGAGTCTACATCGATGGTTTCATTGAGATATTCTATTTTCAGGTGCGTTAACAAGGGGCTAGAAATTTCGGCATAAAATCCTTCCAGTTGCAAATCCGCATCGGAATCTTCGTAAACCTAAAATTTTAATAAAAAGTCAAACTTTTTAACTCCCGAAAACAAGAGCCTTATTATCGATATCTAATAACAATATAATACGAATGGCATAATATAACAAATTTTATAACAATAATGAATTTTCTAACATACCTATAACATAATATATCTTTTCTTTATGACTAAATTAACTAAGCCACTAGTAATCAATCACATACTGTTACCACTAGTTACTAATCACATACTGTTAATAAAATCGATAAAAAATAAAAATATTCACTTAAAACTCATTATTAAACATAAATAAATAAATGAAAAAACACATAAAAAATAATATAAGCCAACCACCTTTCGTGCAACTCCGTTATTCCGATAGGAAATGCGTCTCAGCAGATCATGGTCAGCGTCGTTGCCAAATCCCACACAATGGACCGGGAATTTATCGGGATTGCCGGCCGCCACATTGTCTAGGATTAAATTCGGTGCCGTGATGCCGGACGTGGGTTGTCCGTCGGTCAGAAAAATTATCATCGAAGTCAGCGTATCGGTTTTGGTATCGTTTAGATGAGCCAAAGCCTTGCCAAGGGCTTCGTTAATATCCGTCCCCCCGTAGTCCTCAATGGATTCTACAAACGCGATGGCATTTTGAATATTATCCGGAGCGGCGGCCACAGATTCCGAACGCCAAAGTTCGGCTTCGTCAGAAAACGAAATGATATTGAAATAGTCGGTTTCGTGCAGATCAGACAGGATACGTTTCATGGCTGTCTGAAATTGAAAAAAAATCCGTTTTAAACTTTAAAAAATAAGAGTAAAAAATCGTCGGTTTTTATCGGAGCTGACAAACAACCAAACTATTATTGTTACCCAGGCGCCGTTTTCCAAGCAATTAGAGCGTAACCGGTGCTGTTCAGATTTCCAGAATGTTTACATGTCTGCGACATAAAAGTGTGACAGAAAGGCTAGATAAGATGGTTTAGATTGGGATTAACGTTTGTTTTGAAGCTAATACGTTTATAAAATACCATTTTTTAAGCCTTAGACACATAAGCAGGCTTAATACATAATTTATTATAAAAGCTTGAGCGATGCTAGACGTAAAAAACTTAATGTAACTGTAAACATAATTCAACTAAAACATTATGTTATTATACTGTGTTCTTACGCCAAAATGATACACACATTAATACAGCCGCGACCGCCATTTTATATAAGATAACAGGTCCCATCTTTGAAGGTGAATGCGACTTACCTTAACCTGAGCCAGTTTGAAACCCCGCATGGAGCCAGATTTGTCTAGCACATAGATAACATGTTTGTTTCCTAACGGAAGGGCGGGCGGAGCGAAGAAGTGCAAAAAGTATCCGTTCACCACCTGAAAATAAGAAAATAAAATTTTATATACAGGTTATACATTTTCTAAAACATTTTTAGACACAATTTGACATCGGGGAAAGTTTCAAATATATGCAATACTGTTCTGCCCATTGCTGCTTGCCTTAGGTTAAGCATCAATGGACAGAGAGAGGTCGGATACAAATTTACAAAAAATATATATTGGGAGATTAAGTGACACTATCAAATTATATTTGTTTACAACTTTTGTTGTGTAAAACTGTAAAATAACACTCCCTAACACAAAACCAAATAGAAAGATTCGCAATAATGAAAACTGAAAGTACAACCGACGAATAAGGAAAGAAATAATCGCTAATGCAAGTAAAACAGCTAATAAAACAAAAACTCTGCCTATTACCTACAGTTTGCGCAATAAAAAAATTCAGCGGCCGGTTCATACTTGTCCTCGTCCCTGTCATTTTGCCCCTAAGCTTCCAAGAAAACTGCTGGGCCAATAATTATTATGACAATTTTTTTGTCAGAACAATGTTGGAGCTTAAACTAGCGCGTCTGCCAAGAAGTAGCCAATACCATTCTGTCAAGTATCAGTTACAGCAGCTGATTGAATGTTGTCCTTGTCCCTGGCCCTATGCTCTTAAGGACAAGTATGAACCGGGTTCAAGGTCGCAAATTAAGCACAAAATATTTCTCAAGCTAGCTCTTTAAGCCAATTCTCACCTGCAAACTACCCCCACTCTCTCCCACCCTATCCACATCATATAACACAGCCAATTGCGCATCAATGCCCTTGCTGCCGTTGGCCCGTTGTTCCTCAACCGACGGCGTGTAGTCGATTTGAGCAAAGGAAATATCCTCAGACATCGTTGAGAAAATGTTGATGTTGTCTGTTTCACTGCTGCCTAAATATACAACCACACGTAGTGAGTATGTATGCTTATATCTTATTATTAACTTAATATTAAAGTATTAGTTATTAGTAACTTGAATGATTAATATTATTAGCACGTCATGTGCAGTTGATGAAATCTGGGAACCGTCGACCAAGAGGCGGGAGGGGGGGTGGGTCTTGCGCGTAAAGAACGATCTATGGGGGGGCGAGCCTTCTCTGGGAGTAGCCCCGCCGGATCTGGTTGGAGGGTTTCTCACGTAAGTATATAACTAATTTTATTCGAGATATTACAAAACTTAAACAGCAGCGTAAACGTTTCGAATTAGTTTCTCTGATCTAGTCAATCTCTTATTTCCAGAACATATTATGCATATAATATAATATATAGTACGCTCCAGAGAACTAGACATGCTAATTACAAGTTACAGCCAAATATTAAGCACCAGATTCTTCAGTACGCACCCTTCTTCAATAATTCTTTGTTAGTTTTCTCGCCCAGATTCTTCTCAACTCCAGGTACCGACAATTTCGACAATTTCCCCCGCTCTGTTATAGTGACGCTCACTTTTAAATCATCAACGATCTGTAAAAATAAATAAATTACATATTGATAAATTAGTATAGGTATACTTCAATAATGATAAATTAGTATAGTTGTTACTTCATGAAAAATTGTATATAAACTATCAATTATCTACACAAAATTCACTTTAAATAAAAAAATAATAATAAAACGCTGGAGTTAACAAACTAACACCCAAACAAAAACGTTTTTAATGACTTAAGTTTTGATGATCCAATTCCACTCAGTCAGTGTATATATTTGGTATGAATGAATGAATGTTTATTTAATTGAAGCATAAAATCCAATAAATGGACTATTATGCTGGTGAAACATCACAAAATTAAACAAAAACATACGCTAGCAAACATCGCGCAAAATGTTACAAAAAATTCGGAGAAAGAACAAAAAAAGACAAAGATAACTTAATTATAACTGAAACTTAGGGCTCAAGTTAGATAATAGGATTTAGTCGTTTCCACTATTGTAAGCTTTTGCTCTTACCAGAAAAGCAAAATAAGGGAATTTGGCCAAATTTTTTAAAACATATTTTTTGTCTGATTGTAGAAAATAAACAAACTTTTCTTCATCGGTGAGCAAATTTATATTAGTCAAGTAGTCTGCAATAGACTGTCTACGCAGTTCAGCCTACTTTGGACAAGAAATTACAAAGTGAATTTCAGATTCGACTTCACCGAGATTACACAAAATACAAAAACGCTGACTACGAGGAACTCTGTGTGTTTCTCTTCTATCCCACCTCCCGCGTTCAATTTCAAGATTGTGTGACCGTAATCTAAGCCTTGCCAATACGCAGGCGTGCCTGTAATTTGAAGTAGTTTTCTAGTCCAAAATCAGTTTTAAGTTTAACGTAAAGACCTAAACTTGGCAAGGATTTCAACTCCAGTTGTTTCGCTCAAGAACTTAGCATGCAGTTTTGTTTTGGCCTGTCTCAAAAAAACAAAATACATCATCAACCATTTGTGATTCCCACATGGTAACAAAATCGAGATATGTTAAAATATTGATCACAGATGTCACCCAGGTATGAATGTGTGGCTTACTAATAGCAAGATAACATAAAGAAAAATAAGCTTGTTTTCAGATTTTCGTATAACAGGAGTATCTAACAGCTTATATACACCAATATTTCAACATAGCTAAAATGCGATTTATAACAAGAGGATAACGACCAGTGTCACCATATACAGCCAATGAGTGTCGCCATATACGGTATGTACATATTATGTACTGGCAATAATTCTGCTTCACAAGGCAGCCACAAAGCACCACCATAAATCTCCAAAAGCTACTCCACAAATTACCAAATATGTCGACCCTTACGTACCTGTCCAGGTTGTATGTTGATCACATGTTTGTAGGCCCCATGGACCCGCTTCAGTAGTTCCTGGTAAGTCAGGCTCAGGCTGACTTTGCTTTCAGCTTCCACATTCACAGAGATTTGAAAACTGTTCGTTTCACGAGGCCTGAAAAAACAAAATCAAAGTCAGTGGATTATTTTATACGAACCAATAAAGGTCTGGACTTTATTTACTTGATTTATGCAGCCTATATACGTAATTATGGACAAGCGAACGTAAATGTATGTCGCTTAAGGGGGTAATGTCGTTTTCGTGGTTTTTGACATTTCAGTGTAATTTTTGCGCCCACAGAACTCAAGCTAAAAACGGACTACGGCTTCGAAACTTTAACCACATTATCTTTAGGAAAATATCCCCACCCGTTTTTTTTCTTTTCTAAAAATAGTCTGTAGAGTCGGTGTTATGGGCTTTTGAAAATTTTAGAAAAAAGTCAATTACGTGATTTTTGCACAAAAATGTCATTTTCTCAACGTAGAAACGACTTATCAACTATATCAAAAAAACGGGTGGGGATATTATGTCAGTGCATAACTGCAAAAAGTTTAGTAGTTGTTGGCTGATCTTGAGTTTCATAACTGTGGCGCAAAACCGTTGATGGGGTGTATTCAAATGATTGCAGCAGTAAAATTGCAAAAGATAATCTGCTTTTAAATGTAGTTTTTTTAAAGCTAGAAGGTGTAAAAAAATGTAAAAAAGACCGCTCTAGTTTTTGTTGAGGTTAAGTGCAGTTATGGTAGTTTAAAATAACACCTAAAAACGCAATTACCCCCTTAATAGCTTGGTATCTCAAAGATGCACAAGTTTAACCGATGCACTATAGAGATCTGGCTAAGTGGCTAGTGGTATGTATTCGCATAAAAACGTGAGTACGCCGTACGCGTACGTTGATATTATCCACTGGTAAATTCAAAGTTCAGAGTTTAATTTTTAAAATTAAGTTAAAGTAAATAAAAGTTTTAACTCAAATTTTGTCAGCGTATAGCAGGCGGGGAAAAAAACCCACCCCATTTTTTGGGGGGAAAAAAACCCACCCCGGTTCCGGAACTTCGGTGTATGGTACAGGTCTAAAAATTTGCCACCGTATAGTACAGTCCCTGTAGGCAAACGTATATAAGCGGTATCCAAACGGGGTCTCGTTGGTACTTTTTATGAGTCAAAAATTTTGACCCCCCATTTTTGACCCGACATGGCTCCAAGGCAGGTGAATTTTGGAGTCTCATTTCTCAGCACTAAGAGATGCGAGCTCAAATGTAAAAACACTTTTACAGAGGACTACCCTTCCTCTATCCATGACCGCAGTGGCAGGTCCCTCTTTCTTCCGTACGAGGGGGGGCATGACCGAAATTAGACGGGGTAAAAAAACCCATGTGGGGGAAAAAAAAACCCACTTTTTGAAAATGGTCTGGTGATGTCGAAAAACCTTGTAGCTACTCCAAAAGACACCTGGTAGTGCAAAAAGACGTTTATTGTTAACACAAATGCGCATACTGACACTTTCTTGATCGATTTCTGGAATACGGGCCTAATAGTCGGACTTTGTCATTTTGAGGTCCCTTTGGAGCGGAAAGTAGTATTATTTGGTACTATTGCCACTTTTTTGTGTGTTTTTAATTATAACCTGTTAATTTCTCTTGTTTAAACGCCAAATAACCGAATAAAATTAAAATATGCCCGTCACGACCAGTCACACCCACTTACGGTACCCTCCATGGAGGGTCGATGGCGTAAAAAGTAGCCATAAAGTGCAGATTTTGCATGTATTTGAAGCGTAATAGCAACTTTTTAGTTGTTTTCAACGTTTTCAGGCGAAATTAAGGTGTTTTGTTTTCAAATCTGAAAATTCAAAATTTTATAATGGGCTGCGAACGGCTGTTTCAAACTTGTCTACCTGAGGCCCCATAGCAAATCTGCGCATAGTTTTGGCATCAGGGGCCTCTACTAATCCTAATACGTGCCATGGCGTTGAAAAACTACCGCTAACACAATTTTCGGCTGATTTATGGGGTGGGTTTTTTTCCCCCACATGGGTTTTTTTCCCCCAAATGGGTTTTTTCCCCGGCAAGTTTTTGGCTTCCCGCCAAAAAATGGTAAGAGATAGCGAAATGAAACCGGTGCCAGCATTTAGAGCAAGGTTAGACCTACGACAGATTTTTTTGGTTTCCCGTGAAAACGTATAGTCTATGAGCTACATGACGAAATATGAAAATGCGGGTTTTTTTCCCCGCCTGCTATATTTCTAAACTACGAGCCACAGCAAGATTACAGGTTTACTTCTGAGCCACCAGTCCGGCAGAATGACCCCGGGACTTGGCTCTCTCGTACGTGGCCTTGGCTTCCTCTTTTTCTTTTACTTCGCCAACTATTACCTCTCCTGCGATCTCCCTGAAATGTAAAAAAATAAAGTATATATATATATAAATATTATATACATTATATTATTATATACATTATACATTAAAAAACATTTACAATACACAAAAAATAAATGAAGACGAAATTAAACAGCATTGTGAGATATTTTTAGAGTAAATGTTATTTGAAATTACTACTGTAAATTCGAAAAAATCAACAGCTAGCTCGTCTTATAATTTCATATATTATATGACTACATATAAACTGGCTTTGCAGCACAATATTGCATGTGGTAGGGGTAGACAATCTGTTACCGACACCGTTGATATTTTAATTAATAAATACTTCTTATTTGGTCATATAATTACTTATTCTGGTTACAATTACAGTTGATAAATACTATGATTTAATATACTGTCTCTTTTTGCGTGCACACTGCACATCCGAAGCGAATATTTGATATACGACAGCAACATCACAATTGATATATAATCGAACGAAATCAATTTATATGTACATGCTGAAATTGGAAATAAATGCCGCATCTGGCAAGACGACTCTGAAAACAGCCTCCAGGGCCTGTTTGTTTGGATTTTGTATCTTGGATGTGACCAGGGTGGTGGCAAATCGAGATCGAACATCGGTGACGATATGCAAGTAATAAATATCGGCACCCGAACTCGATTCGGAGGCTGTCGGCTCGTCGGGCACAGCATTTTTGCCTGGGGTTACCTGAAAATCAATTAAGACATATACATACCTTTCTATATATATATATATATATATACACATATATATATATATATATATATATATATACATATATATATATATATATATATATATATATATATATATACTTAAGCAAGAATACGTATATACTAACCTAAAATACGGAAAACATTTTACAAATCCATAATAATGTATATATGCGACTTTTAGTTCTGCCGAGACAATTCACCTGTTTAAACTACGGCTAGGTTAGATCAGTATCGCCAATCACAACACTACTAATGCCTGACAAGCCGATTACATATTATATACACACTAACGCACATTAACACATAACTCCACGGTATATCACGATAATTACTAAAAAAATAAGTACAATAAATAATGTATAAACATGATTAAAACTGACATCGAAACTTTTGACTTCCCGCGGCAATCGACCGCGTCTGGAATCTCGTGGGATATTTACAGACAAAAAACTCGCGAAGGAATGCGCATAGAGGGTGGCCGAAATTATGACAATTAGGAAACCGCACTGCGTCATGATAGCAGCAACAACCTTTGTCGAATGGCAGCTCCAAATTTCTGGGATGGGCAAAGTCGCAGTTGCTTTTATACGCATACGTAGTCATCACGGAGGCTGTTGTTTACGCGCGTACGTACCTAAAAACAGCAACAGTTGCTCAGCAGCCTTATCAAATCACTGCATCAACAGGAAAAGTTTGATAAGCCTGAACGCCGGTTTTTTTGTGACATTTAACAACCTAACGGCTGGAATGCTTACATGATTCACACGCTTTTGTTTATGTTAAACAGATTTGAAAACACCCAAAACAGATTTGTTTGAATTGCTGTCGATTTGCAAAAATATTTTTCTGGGAGTCTGGCTCGAGTTTTGACTCAGCTAACCTGGACGAACGGCATAAACATCAATGACTAACAAACACAAAAGCAACGGATATTTTGTCTTGAATTCTGCGAGCAACTACATGTATGTATTTACAAAACCAAGCTGTTATTATATATAAAATTAGGTCGCAAAGGCAGCATACCGATACCTCCGCTCAAATCCACTGCATCGGAACGCTAACACTGAGAAATTCACGAAAAGATTGACTTTCATAACATAACAAGTGTTACATACTAATGTAATAGATAAATAATAACAAATTTACTCCGAAAATACCTCAACAGTGTATATCAAATGTTACGCAATGCTCTCCCAAGTAAATCAATGAACAGCAATGAGAATGACAACACAGGACATGCCAATTACTACCAACTTCGGCAATGATATACCACAAACGCGATTCAGTGAACGAAATGGTTAATAAGTAGCGAGGGAAACAAAATGCATACCAATAACATCGACAAAAATTTGGCCAGTGTGGGGCTCGAACCCACGACATTCGCGTTATTAGCACGACGCTCTAACCAACTGAGCTAACCGGCCACGACAACAATTTTGCTAAGACAAAAATTTATACCCTTCTGACTTATTTGACCCGTTATTTCGTATAAAGTCGTATGCAACGAAGTCCTATCAGGTTTAGCATTGTGATGCTAAGGATTCATGAAAGAGATCAGTGGACAAAATGTACATTACGTACCCTTTTGCAATATGCCTTGTAGTTGTTGATATTCATGAATAGACAATAGAAAACGAAGTGCACAGTGTTACAAAGTGCGATTGCATCACCTAGTTTTTTAATCAAAATAATTCAAAAGAACGAGGAGTTAAATTGAGGTTCAGTAATTTTTTGTTTTTAATTTTATGTTTATCTTTACTGTTATGATGTGTCATGGGCTTAGGCTTGCTTGTTGCACGAATAATTATTACGACGTAATGAAATTAAAATTTCTGCGAATGTCTGTGATTGACCAGTGACCAGGGGCGGATCTGGGGGGGGGGGGGGGGGGGGGGGCGGCCGCCCCCGCAGAAATTTTCCCCAAGTGAAATTGTACACAAGGGTCCCCCCTTTGGTTTTTATCGCCCGGCCGAAAAAAATTTAGATGCGTCTCCAATTGACGAAATTTGGCCTAAAAATTAAAAAATTATCCAATTTTTTTACTGGGGGCTGCCGTCCCCAGACCCCTGCAATCTTGTGGCTTATTATTCCTTCTCATTATCTTTCATCAAAGCCTATATGTTACATAAGTACTAGGGATGCAGTTGGGGGGGGGAATAGTGGACCTATTTTTTTTAGTAGAGCACCTTGGGGGAAGCATTTTTGCTTCAAGAACCCCTATTTCATTTTTTGGATTTTCTGAAATATGACCCACCGAAATCTGAACCCTCAGTGAGGGCACAGGAAAACTTTTTCCGGAAAATTTCCGGAAATTTTCCGGAAAAAAAATTTCCGGTAAATTTCCGGGTTTTTTCCGGATTTTTTCTTTTGTGCCCTGCCGAATTTCCGGAAATTTTCCGGAAAATTTCCGGTTTTTTTCGGGTTTTTTCCGGAAAATTTCCGGCAATTTTCCGGAAAATTTCCGATTCCGCAGTCTCACTTTTCCGGAAAATTTCCGGACTTTTTCCGGATATTTTCCGGTCAACGCC
>JASANF010003883.1:0-51494 GCA_030248245.1 Trissonchulus sp. WLG1_4 | reverse complement strand
GTACTAATAATACATATGAGGTAGTCAATAGCAACATCGACGATATTATCACAAGACTGATAGATGAAAGCACACATTTTAACATCAACGTTGCACCAGACAAACATCATTTACCTTACGCAATGCTGATTCCTAAATTTCACAAGCATCCAGTTAAATTCAGAACGATAATCGCAAGCCAGCATGCAACGAATAAACCAGCTTCCATTAGAATCGGTAACGCACTTAGGACGATATTGCAACGCATGAAAAGTTATTGCCACACTATGAGTAAATGTAACGGAGGGTGCAATCCTTACTGGATAATAGACAGCAACAAAACAATCCTGGATAAACTAAAAGGTTTGTCAGATTCTAACTCTGCACGTAGTATATACACATTTGACTTTACACAGCTGTATACCAACTTACAACACACTGAGATAATGGAAGCAATAAAAGGAGTAATTAAGATTGCATTTGGTACCCTTAGTAGAAGATTAACACTGAATTCGTACAAAGCATGCTTTACAACAAAAAACGATTGCAACACAGTTGATCAAGATGAATTTTATGAACTAGTTAAATGGCTTATAGACAATACATACTTCTGCCTTGGCAACAAAATATTTAGACAAAAAGTTGGCATCCCGATGGGAACCAGTTGCGGACCAGCTCTAGCTAACATTGTCTTATTTTGGTACGAGTTTAAATACATCAAAAAAGTCACGTCTAACAAACAACGCAATGTTCTTAATGCATTAAAGCATGTATATAGATACATCGACGATATTACGGTTCTCAATGATGATGGTATCTTTCATACATTATATAAGGATATATACCCTCGTAGTCTAGAACTTAATCTTGTTAACTCTACACCATATGTAGCAGACATGCTGGATATAAATATTAATATTAAAGATAATAAATTCGAAACGGACTTATTCGATAAACGGAAAAACTTTCATTTCAAAGCCATTTACTATCCTGAGATTCATAGTAATATTTCCAGCATGGGTTGCTACAATGTCTTTAGTAATGAAATTATACGCTTCTCTAATTTGTGTAGCAACTCACAAACCTTTCTACAACACACTAAATCTCTAATTTATATACTTAAAGATAAGGGCTATTCGTTTCGTGGATTGAGACAGACTTTTCTTACTACCGCTAACAAGAATGTCTGCAAGTACATAAACTCACATAATGGAATTAGTGTTTGGAAATGTTTGTTCTGATCTCTGCATGACATGGAACTCTACTACGTACATTGTTTAACCTATTACCTATCTAATTATATTCAACGACATTACAGCCTTATCCGACTCATGTTAAAGCAACGTACTTCTAGGGTACAATTTAACCCGAACTTATTAGGCATCAGAACAGAACATACTGACAATGCGATACCTACATCATTACTGCTCCTCTGCTAGTCAAGTATTATCATCAAAGACAAATATCGTCATAAGAATCTAATTTAATTTCGGTACTGGACTCACAATTGATACAAACAAGACAAAAGACACGACAATACAAAACAACGAAATTATTTTTTTCGTTTTCCATTGATAAATTCGTTCCATTGATAAATTCGATTGTATCGTAGGTTACTGTGCGCAAGTATATATATACTTTTATTCGTATGTCGTAGCAGATGTATATACTGGGCCGACGACAAAACAATCACACCTCTTTTTTGATAAAAAAAATATTTCGGCATTGTTTGCAGAAAAATTGTAAATCTTCTATTTTTGAAAAAATATTAAAGCGGTCATTAGGGCAATGTTTGGCAGAAAAAATGGCAAATTTTAGGTATTATGAAAATGAAAAATTTTCCGGTCTGCATTTTTTTCGAAAAAATATCAACCCTGATAGGCACTAATAAATACTTTACAATGAAAATTCTCTTTCAATTTCATCGAGCAAAGCTTCGGCAGCTGCGCTGGGATCTAACAAAGCAATGTTCTCAAGAGCGCTGTCCGAAATAGTTTCAGTTGGCTTATCAGTTTTTGGTGAGTTTTTCGGCGGCTGGACGCCTTCGCTTTCGTTCTGGTAACACACTTTGGTTGATATATTAGCTGCAGGCTGTGTTGGTTCAGTGGCGGCTCTGTGCTCATCATAATCTGTATCTTTCGGCTCTTCCTTGACCATTATTTCAGAGGGCAACAGGGCATGCATCGGCAGAAAGTAGTGATTGTCCACCGTGTAGCGAATACACTGTAGTAGAACATTTCGCTCGTGTCGCATTTCAGGTTGTAGAAGCTGAAAAAATAAATTAAAAACGCTGAACGCTGTTCAATAATTTTTTGCCAATAATTACCAAAATGAGTTGTTCTATTATACACTTTGAATAGTTCACCAATAGTTCCAGTTTACGACATCAATTCTTTCATTCGGTATATATTATAGTGTATTCTTCAGCTCTAAATACTTCAATTTTTTCTGCTGCATAAAAAGTAGCCAAATAGCCAAAACATTTTATTTTGCTTAAAATTTCAATGTTAAATTAGTTACCACGTCAGTTTACACCCGTGTTAGCTAGTCTTTACATCTATTTTCATATCGGATTATAAATGGCAATAGAATAGAATATTCCACTAAAACACGGTATAATATATATTTGCTTCAATCAAGTAAACATTTATGATTTTGCGCAATTTATTCTTTACTTTTAGTTGAAAAATATTACATTCGTTATTTTTAGCGACAAATGTAGGCGAAGGGAAAAGGCGTACCACCTGAGGCAACGGGGGTTTCCAAAAATCTAATGTTGCAGTCATACACGTAGCGGGGTCGAAATTATTTTTTGTTGGGGGGGCTCTCCGACCAAATTTTGGGGACCCTCCCCCCCCCCCCTGATCAACAAAAATAGCCTGAATTTTGCAAAATGTAAAATTTTCCCAAACAATTTTTACTAAATTTTGCACAAATTTTCGGGACCCTCCCCCCGGCCCCTCGGTTTTGGGGGGCTCCCCCTTCATACATGTATGGTTGTAATGATGGATATTAAGTAAAAGAAAACTCAGCATGGTTATATTATGTCAAATTGAACTCAACACACCTAACGTCAAGTCATAATTCTCCGCACACGGCACCTGAACTGTGGCGATAGGATATAAATGCGATGCCGATACGTCATAAGTCAGTCTATCATTATCCTTAGAAGCATTTTTGTCCAGAATTTAAAAAGAATGTGAGCGGCCAAATTGTCACGATATCAAGACAGTTTCAGAATGCAAAAACCATATAAATATGAACACAGTTGTGCTGCTGCTGCTGTTATATATATTATTTTCTATGGATTATCACATATACATGCTAAGACTACGACAGTGTTGTTTTTATCAATTGAAAATCTTTCTGATTTAATCTGAAGCACAGAATTCAATAAAGATTTAGACGCAAAAGAGGTGAAGCCATAAAGGTCCTATTTCAGACACCAGCTTTCCGAAGACTCATCAAAAGTGCTAAACCCCGAGACAAAACAGGTGGTGTGATTTTGAATATTCCTTGCTGTACAGGTATATACTTTTGATGAAAGCACGTTGCGTATTTACAAGCTTTAATTCATGTAGTCTCAGGGTCTGAAATTTTTCGGTCAGACTTTCGCGCAGAGTAAAAAATAAATCTTACCTTTTCTAACAAAGTACCCTGCTGCAGTCGCTGCTTTGGCCGTGGCTTGTAAGGCAGCGGCTTGCCACGAACCGATTCTGCTTCCGCCAGTAATTTTTTCAGTTTTTCCGAATTAGTTTTTGGTACTAAAAATAATCAGATCGTTAAAAACTTATGCTGAAGGCAGTTTCAGAAATAACTCAAGATTTACTATTAAGAAACGGGTTCTTATGCTTATAACATGATCCTACACCGAAAAAATTGCGTTTGCAAGTCACAGCTGTCAAGAAAGCAAGGATGGATTACTAGACAGCATCAATATTAGAATGGTTCAGGGGGATTCGGACCCCAGACCTGCGCTTTACCATTTCAGCTATTTTGCCAACCCTTTTCAAGTACCTAACGAGCAGCAAGCCGATGTTAGGTACTTCACAGTTACCTAGACAGTAGGGATGTTTTCAGTTAACTGCTAACTGATTCATTTTCAGTTAAAGTTAAGCAGTTACAGTTAACTGATAATAACTGATAACTGAACTGCTCTGATTTTGAAAAGCAGTTAAAAACTGATAACTTAACTGCACAATTCCTAAAAGCAGTTAACTTAACTGTAACTGAACTGCTTCGGTTGTAAAAAACTGATTGAAATCAGTTAAGGTGGTAGTTGCGTTTTCGAGGTTTTTGTGATTTCTATGTAAACTTTGCGCCACCAGTACTCAAGTTATAAGTGACGCCTGAGCATGAATTTTTGGGACAGTACTATAAAGGTCAAAATCCCCAGGCATGTCTCTCACTTTTTCGAAATTTCACCTATGGACATTTTTAGAGGGTTTTAATTACTAAAAAATATCTTAAATTTTCGGTGCGTTTGCTTTTCAGCTATTTTCTCAGTAAATTGACTAGTTATCAAAAAAGTGGGGGACATGCCTGGGGCTTTTAAACATGTCAAAAACCTTACCAACTTTCAGCCCCAACAGGTAATCGTATGATTCAGAGCTGTGGCGCAAACTTTTTGTAAAAAATTGTAATATTTTGGAAATGACCTTTCTTTAGTCGCTTATATTGGAAACAAAATCACAGGTTAAATTTCAATGCATGACATACATTTAGGAAACATATTGTTCTACCTAATGCAAAAGACCGCTTGTGATTTGAATTTGTAAACGCTGAGCTATGCCTTTTCAAAAAAACACCTAAAAACGCAATTACCCCCTTAACTGATATTCTTTTCAGTTACATGCAATAACTGAAAATCATTTTCAGTTATGCGTCGAAACATGCATAAAATCCTTTGTGGCGTTCTGCTTGTTTACTTTTTGCAATGATTTTCAAGTTTTTGTCTCTGTAGAATTGTCGCTAAAAGCATTGAAAGAACAAAACGCCATGAAAACTTTTAGCTTTGAAATTATACGTTCACTGAGAAACTAGTGAAATGCCATATGGTGTCGAATAAATACTGCCAGACATTGGACTACCAATATCTACCAATATTTGTAACCAATCACAATTTGTGAGCCAGACATCACACAATAGAGACATAAAAGTTCAAACAATCAAGCCAGATATCAGATTGGCCAGCTTGTGAAGTACATACATGTAATGTTTTGACGCACAAATTTTTACCACAATTAAGAAAAATGAAAAATAAAGGTTCGTTTTTCTTTTGATTTCAAAATAAGTGTCTAAATTTTTTACAATTTATCATTACTGCTGTGAGTACTTTACAGGTTACGCACAGTTTCACAGTTCAGACAGGCATTACTCCACAACCACTCGAGCAATTTGCACTAAATTTTGTGTGCATAAACTAGAGCATATGTGCTTTTACTTTGTGTAAAGAATTTAAACAAAAAGTATTTTAATTGTGACGAAATTATCGAATGTGAATAGGATTTCAAAACGTCATTTTTCCGACTTTGCGACCTCACTGCTAACTGTATGCTGCATCAATTTTTCTGAAACTTGGCAAAAATATTTGCCTTAAAACATATTTTTAGAATTTATAAAGAACAATGACCTATCTTTTACTGAAAAAGTTTTATAGTCGCGCAAGATCGACTGCTTTCACGACACTACCCCCTTAAATGATCAGACTTGAATTTCCAGTTTAGAACCACTTAAGGTTCTGCCTGTTATTTTATTTGATTCATTGTTTTATGTTTTATTCTATTCTGGGCATTGCTTTGCACCCATTCTTCCAAGAGTTCATGTCATTTACAGTTGCAACTTGGCAGTTGTTACAGAAGTTTAAAGTTTTTGTTTTGAAATGAATGTTTGATCCCATGTTGACAAGAGGTTTTTTGTTTTGAGTAGATTCAAATATTAGTAATTAAATAGTTAATAATTAGAAGTTAATTTGGTTCAAATTTAGTAGAAACAACGTGAAAACTTTAGCAAATATCGGGATTAGCGGAAAAAGAAACCAGCATTTTTAAAGAAATAACTGAAAATATTTTCAGTTAAAGTTATCAGTTACAGTTAAGTTAACTTAACTGTAACTGAACTGATTAAAATTTTGCAAAATTAACTGAAAACTGAACTGATCTAATTTTAACCTAATCAGTTAACTGATTAACTGAACTGATTAAGATTTCGATAACTGAAAACATCCCTACTAGACAGTCTGTCTTACTTCACTATGTATGTGAAAATGATAAGTATAAGCACTGTAACATAAAGCTTACGGAAGTTACTACTCTAATGCTCTGCTCAGGCATAAGCGCAGCTGGCGTATTTTTAGTAAGGGGGTCTGGGGGGTGAGTGGGATAGTTTTATACCCATATCCCATAGCCAATATTTTTCGCTAAAACGATTTTTTAGCGAATTTTTACGCTATACTTTTGGATAAAAGTCATTTTTCGGCTAATCATCGTTCCTTTAGTTAGCGTCATCCCTTTTGGTCGGCGCCACCCCCCATTCGTGGGTGGTTACCTAAAAATATGCCTAAATAATAATAAAACACAGTGCATAAAAATTATCTATTAAACACGCGAAACTATTACCAGTTTCCCAGTCGAAATCAACTTCATATTCGTCCGGTTCTGCCTCTGCTCCTATAAATTCAACTTTTAATCATTTCTATATACAAGAAGGAATTAACGGCGAAATCAAGAAAAATTATTATTAAAAATAACAAACTTCAAGAATATTAAAAAAAGCATTGGATTATTTGAAATAAATATAGAATTCGATGAGTGATCAAAAATTTCACCAAATTGTAGACAGCTGAAAACAATTTCAGTGCTGTAGATAATAGGCATTCACACATTTTAACCTTTTACCCGCCGCTATAAGAAATACTTGTACAAGTCCGCTAATTTTTTGTACGGTGCCCAAAAACTACTCCATTAAGACCTATATAAAATTTTAAAACTTTCCTAAGTGGATTATGCAAATTAGGGCCTGTTCCATTATTGGAACGTTGCCAGCACTGAGAACAAAAATGTATTAATACTTACAAATAGCATTATGCTTTTCAATTAGTAATTTATTGTGTAAAATAGCAAATTCTGTCAATAAAATGGAATTATTTAATGAAATACAGGAAAACACTTTTCATGCATTCGTTTGCCGCACAATGTGCACCATTTAGTGGTATTACTCTTGCAAAGGAGTTTTTTAAAAAGCAAAAGAGCAAAATCAAAAGGAGTTTTTTGAATCAAGTCGGGACGTTTGTCTGCTAACGGAACCGGTGGACAATTTTGCATGACATTATCGTATTGAATAGGTCTACTCCAAGATTTGCGTTTCTTATTAGCGACTGTTGTTTTTAGTCGTAGTGCGCTCTGCACCTCAGAATCTGATTCATCTGATTCTTCTCCCGCGGACAATTCTAAGTTAGGAGCAACTTCCAGTTCACCACATACATCACCAGGTTCAACTGCCACCACGTTATTTTCATCAATTTCCTCAGTGTCAGACGCTTCCAGATTGCTATCCGGAGGCAGAATAATCACATCGACCTCACTACGATAATTGCTAGGAATAACAACGTCGACAGCATGTTCAAGTGTTACACAGCGCTGTGTACGAGACATAATAATTAGTGATAAAATTTCTAATGAAGTAGCTACAACAAAAAAATAAATCAAAATAAGCAAATTGTCGAAGTTTACAGAACTCATAATATCAACACACTAACTGCCAACGTTCCATTTTTGGAACATGGAAATAAAAACTAATACTGTCACTCACGAAAACAATTTCAGCACTAAAAAAGTAGCAAGACATACTAATACACGTGTATACGCAACTTTCAAACAACGAAAAGCAGCACAGCTTGTCTAGTATTATGTCTACCGCAGTTTTTAACCATCATGCTCAATTTCTTTGAATTCAGATTACGACAAACTTGTATATATAGTGTTTCAAAATCAAGCGTCTAAGTTTAGTTTTTTGTGGGTTTTACATGACTAACACGCGTATAAGCAAATGCAGTATAAAAGTTTAATAGCAGTAGTACGTACTCGTGAAAATATTACTTAGAAAATATGTTCCATTATTGGAACGTTGGCGGGTAAAAGGTTAATGATTTGTTTTTATTCATATTATATACTGGTACTTGAATTCCTTAGTTGTTTCAGCTTGTTTACACATATAATTTCTTCATTTCAAATTCAAAATACCTAATATATCTACTGAGGGTTAAGTTTTCCATACGTGCACAAATTTTTTATCTTAGTTTTAACAGCTTTTGAACTACAGTCTTTCAAAGTTTATAATAATAATAATTAATAACAAAACATACATACATACTACATAGTCTCAGCCTGTTTTAATTAAGATTACGTAAAATACAGACAAGAACCAAATTTATATGCTAAATAATCAACTATGTTAATATTCTAGCAAATAAGTGCGTCAAATACTGAAGCCTGGTGATGTCTACTTAAATATTAGCATAGGCCAGTTTTCCCGAAGTCTCAGCATCAACAACAAAATCTGCCTGCGTGGTTCTCAGATTTAGCCTTAGGCACTGACTTTCCATAATGATTCTTCTAGAGATAAGAGTTAAGTAGCTAAAGTCCAGAACTTATTATTGTGCCAGCAAAAATAATCAGGCAAACTCTAAATTTACTAGAAAATTGAATTTAGCGGTACTGGGGAATGCTTCTGCTCTGCTGTTAACATGTTAAGCAGCTCTTATCCTCGCAATTTAACTAAGAGCCTTTCCATAAAATATAGGTATTAACTGGATTAGATTAACTAGATTAACTTCAGCAACTCAAGACAAGTGTGACGAAAGTTTATATATAAAAAATTGTAGAACGACTAAACCGTGTCACCTGGATTTGATTGCAAAATTGTAAATCTTCAATGCTATATTGACTCATTGATAATACTTATATAACTAATAACTTATATGTTAATCTAGTTAATCAATTCAGTTATATTAACTTATGAAAAGATCCTGGTCTAAGGTTTTTTACCGTATCGTCAGAGAAAAACCTGTACTGTTTTTCGTCTTGAAATCCACACCGCTAACTGAGTCAATAAAAAATTCAATAATCCGAAGTACTTAGTAAAAAACAAAAATAACAAGATTACCAGCTTCTAAACGTTTTTCCTTTTCCAGATGAGCTTTGTAGGCTGTGCTTTCTGTGACTCTGAAATTATGATGATCAAGTAAAAAACACAGATTCTTCGGTATCAAACAGAAAAAGTGATATAATCCAGTAATCAAATATATAAATAGACGAGACGACAGCTCTTTAGAAAATAAAAATAATTGATTACAAAACGGTTCGTTCAGTGCGTTTATCTGACGCAATGTATATTTCCGCACATATATATAACTTTTATGAATCACTTCATAAGAAGCTTATATACTAACCTAAATTTTCCAAAATGTTTTTCATCCGTTAAAACTTCTCCTCGTTTCAGTTTAGCTTCATCTAATGCTGACTTTGCTGCTACATTTTGCTCTGATGGAAAGTTCCTGAAACAAAAATTAATAACAGATATAGAAACTTTTCCAAAACTAAAAGGCAATTTCGATTAAGAACTTGGTTCATTATGAGGTGTTAAAAATTGTAACTTCTGCTTTTTGGCAAAGAAACAGTCAATTTAACGAAACTTGTTTAATAAGCCGCCAATTTTGTCTTCGTGAGCCACTTTGTAGACGCTCTGGGGGGATGATGCTCCCATTTAGGAATCCCTACGCACTGGACTGCATAGGTATGTTTAAAAATATTTCTATTTATTCATTCGATTCATTCATTCATTCTTAAATAACCGAGTATTACATATTATTCGAAGTCGGTTAATCAATTCCGTCTACAACTGAGGCTACGCGGATCATAGTGCAACAGATCTTCTTTGTTCACAGTTAAACATTCAAGCGTAAATACGGTCAACTTTGTTATTAATACCGACACTCATACATGTAGTTGGGGGCGGGGATGGGGGGGGAAGACACCCCCCAAAATTCGGTCCAGGGGGAGGGAGGGGGGGTCCCGCCAGTGGGAAAAGAGGGGAAAGGGTCCCGGCGGAACAAAAATTTTAGCCAAAATTATAAAAAATTAGCATTTTTTCGTAAAATTTAAGCGATTTTTACAGAAATTTTCGCCAAAAATTGTCAAAATCGGTGTTTTTTGGTCAAAAAAGGTAAAAATTGCGTCATTTTTGGGAGGGAGGGGGGTCAAAAATGGGTTGACGAAGGGAAGGGGGGGTCCGACCAAGGGGGGGAGGGGTATCCAAAATTTCGGTGCTGTTACATGACACTCATAGACTCATGTTTGTTTATATATGATTATAAACAGTTAGAGATTATGTAAGCTCTTTTATGGTAAACCTGCGCCAAAGGCAGTCGAACACTCAGTAAGATGGCGCGAGAAACTTCGTTTTGAGCAGATAATCACGGATTTAAAAAAAATTGATGCGATATTGGTCTTCCGGCTGATTAGCTATGAAATCATCAACTATTTCCAGAGTTCCAGAATTTTCTATTTTAAGTCAGAATATTATCAAAATCTGCATTAATACTAAATAACACTAATATTACGTATGGTTTCAACACTTTCAATTCAGTCCCTGGCACTCGCCGGCCCACAGGTTATCTAATTTTTGATGTTTCGAGCTCCAGTTTTACTTTCGATACCACTGTGGTCAAAAAATTAGCATTGTTTATGAAATAAATATGCTATATAATGTGTCGTTATATAAGTTAAAACTGCAAATAGTGATCTTAAAACATTTAAAAAAATCGTAAAATCATCCGCCTTCATTGAAATTTCGTAATGGCTACGCCACTACTCCACAGTAAAATTAGATATTTGCATAATCCCAAACTGGCCAAGTTGTAATTAACGTATATATAGTATATATATATATATATATATATATATATATATATATATATATATATATATATATATATATATATATATATATATATATATATATATATAATATATAAAGCAAGCTTTGTTTTATCCACAAGAAAATTTTCTCAAGTCCGTAGGCGTTTGCACGTTTTTCCCAACTCGGCATTTGCATTAATAATCTTAATGAAAAAGTTTCCTTCCAATAATGTAATACATAATCTAAAGTAACCCTTGTATGTAGCTATACGGCGAGATAAGTCGGGCCCGCAGGTCCCAGGCAGTGAGTGTCTCTGCACTTTTCTATGGCAACCAACAATATTAATTCTTCAGGTTTGTATATATGCACCTTTTTAGATAAGGCTCATTATAACAGTTGCCTCATCAGCCTTAGCTTATAATAAAAACTTCGTCAAAAGCAGGTCAACAATCTACCTCTACTCATGTTTTAAGAGTGTTATTACGAATTGTTCATTATGGCTTGTGTAAAAGCACGCACATTTTCAACAAGTTAGTGCGACACAATCTAGAATGTCTTGTTCCAGAAGTCCAGTTTTTCTGACGAAAATCAGACACCATAATCACCTGATCAAGCACTTATATACACAGCATGTATATAGATCCTGCTGATGCAAACTAGCTTATATTTAACCCACCCATAAGCGACTCAGAACATGGTTAAGTCTCATTAAGGTCCCCACATGCAAATTGCTCAGAAAATGTTACAAGTATTCACCACTGCTATGATCCGTTAGAATACATAGATCATTTATCACACTTGTATATACATCATACCGTAGATACTCACAATTCTGACCGAACTTACATAGTTCGTAATCAATAGTTAATAATGATATTTCTTTAATACTAACACTGATGATATGTTTAGCGAACGCCGAACACGTACACTCTGACCTTAAAAAATGTTGTCCTTTCGTGTCTGAGTACATACGTACATCTATGTAGATTTAATACCAACTGGTTTACATTACTGAAAAAGCAGGGATACAGTATATAGTCAGCATCGTTGACTTGACTGAGGTCAACGACAGTTATGGGAGAATTAGAGTGAATCGCTCAAACTGGTGTCAGGGAGATTCAAATGAGAATCCGACCAGGCGTATTGTCAACGCCAAATCGAAAGACACTACTTAGAGGCACGGACCCTATATGTGTAGGGGGCCCTTACGGGCGGATCTAGGAATTTCACTGTGATCACTACCCTGTAACTGTTATATTGAGGGGGGACATCCCCCTTCCTTTTGTATACCTGTATATATTTGTTTAGATTATATATGCGAAGACTGGACAAAAGTTACGACACGAAGCACTGTTTTTCTACGAAATATAAATACCAGAATACATGATATTTTATTATTTGAGTTATCTCAATATAATGCTTCACTAGTGGAGATTTAAATCGACGTGATTAACTTGTCCACCATCTGAATCGATAATAATAAACAAGATATATATTGACCAACAACTTCAAAAATTAAATCTACAGACAACCAACCAACAGGAATGTCATTTGCTACAACGGCAACACCGCCTCAATTTGAGTGTATTAATGGCAACTTAGTCTTTATTAACACCACGGAAACCACAGCTGTAGGTGAACTGACTTTGGCAGAAGCATTCTGTGACTGCGATGACTGTTGGACGGGCGACTTCTGCAATGTCCCAATTTTCGACTACAGATGTCAAGCGATGAGGGATGGAAACTTTTCGTATAACGCATATAATGAAAGTTTACAATGTTATTATGGAGGCTATCCGGTATATAACGAAACCGGGAATGAATTCCGTTGTATTTGCCATTACTTAAGAACCGGACATCACTGTCAACACGTGCGACGGCCAGTATTGCTTGGTAAGGTGTTCACCGTGTTTTATATACATGAATTGGCGACACACAGATTCCGAATTGTTTTCAAAATGTTTTGCTAATGTTACTGTGCCAAACTTCGATTATTAAGTTGGGATGCTTTATTTTACCGCGGAAAACTAACCAGTGCAGTAATTTCTGCGATATATACATAAAACGGAAAAAAATCTAAATACATCTGTCGTTAAAATTTGTTAAAGCAGGAAAAAGTGCATAGGTATTAATTGCAGTAGCTAATACAGACAAAAGTTTATGTGCGAAATCGTCACAGCAGCTATGCAAAAGGCCGAAGAACGCTTAGTACTCGATCGGTGGACTGTGCCAAATCGGATTATCCAATGAAGGTCAGCATAAACCAATTTAGCCGAGGCTTGAAATCCTTAAATCGATATAAGTCCAGTAAAATGGACAATGAAGATTAGTGCAGTTGCCTCCTAAGATTAAGTTGAAAACTAAAGTTTAGCTGCGACTTAAGGCCTATTCACACGAGGGCGCATTTTGCTCCATGACGTACACCATGGCGCATGAGCGGGCGCACACGCACACTTGCATACTGTATTGTGTGAAATAATGCAGCAGGCAGTGTGAAAATAGAGCGCCCGCTCATGCGCTATGGCGTACGCCATGCAATGCGCCATGGCGTACTCCATGAAGCAAAATGCGCCCTCGTGTGAATAGGCCTTTAGTCGCAGCTAAACTTCAGTTTTCAACTCAATCTTAGGAGGCAACTGCACTAATCTCCAATGTCCATTTTACTGGACTTATATCGATTTAAGGATTTCAAGCCTCAGCTAAAGCGGTTTATGCTGATCTTCAGCTTTGTAAATCATCACCTTTAGCTGTTGTTTAATTAAATGAATTTGACTAGACCATCGACCCTCTGTGGATGGTACGTGCAAAAGGTATCTGTATGTGTGCCTGCAAAAGTAAGGATATATGTATTGATCAGTTTGCCCCTAGGAAAATTAACTTTCAATTAATTCCAAGTTAGGTAACTGCTCTATGTTAGGTAACTCCAAATCCAATTCTTTGCTTTTAGTTTTCCTGAAATAATTGGGTAGCAGTAAGTCTAGTCAGCTGGACAATGATGATTAGCGCAGTTGCGCCCTAAGATAAGTTGAAAACTGAGGTTTAGCTACGACTTAGCTGTTGTTTAACTATATGAATTTAACTCGAGTTTAGCGGTGCACTGGTGCAGTCCACCGTATGTACTGATTTAATGTTACTAACGCAAACGTAGTGTCTTTGTTCTAATAATTTGTTCTAGGACTCATTGCGGTTGCATTTGCCACAGTGGCGATTCTGTATTGCTTAGCAAAACTTTACAAACATTATAAAACCCGCCAAGCTCAAGTCGGAAATATGATCATGGACACGTTCCCACGGCGAATGAACGCTGGTCATGGCGCCGGCGGAGCTGCACAAAGAAACGCAGCTGCCAGAAATATGTCTACAAAGTTTGAACGAGCAGCATCACCAACACAGCCGAACTATTCCAATGGCCATCAGGCGAGAAACGGATCCAATAGTGTTAATAGTTTGAACTTACGGGCTAATCACGGCGATAACGGCATTGGCAACGGAGAAAATCCGGCACTTCGCGCTGACATACCATCTAATCGGAAAAAGTTGCCACCGTTACGAAGTCCGACACCAGACATGCGATAATTCAAACTGCGGACAGACCCTGTTTTTGTCACTGTTCCACTGTATGTCAAATGCAAACATTATAATATATGAGTCAGTCATTATTAATAGACACCCCAAAAATATTTTGTAGAATACAACAATTATGAATGTGATGTTGTGTCAATAAACTGTACAGCTGAAAAAACTAAATTAGATATGTGGCTTTACTTGGGGCCGGTTCCCATCTGGCAGAAATATGAAATAATGTACTAGAAATAAGAAATATGAGCGTATTGTGAAAATTAAAGCCATTCCTACTGTAGAAATAAGAAATAAGAAAGTCGAAATAAGCGTTTGTTATTTTAGAAATATTTCTGAAACAAGAAGTTGAATTCATATTAACCTGAATAAGAAATACGAATTTAGCCAATTAAAGGCGTTTGCTAAGGCGCGCAAACCTACAAGCCACGCCTTCATTTCAGCTGATTGGACAATTCAAATATCGTCCGAACGTACATGATCATGCTCAGCAGACAGCGGCATAATGCGTACATAGATGTTCTTCGTACTATGTGTGAGTACGCTGGACATTTTACTTTTTAGTTTTGAACACCAAAGGCATAGCACGCGGGGAAATAACCCACTATCTTTTAGGGGAAAAACCCACCCTGGTTCCGGAACGGTCGTATGACACGAGGCCGAATCGTCACGAGGCCGAATCGTCACCAGGCCGAAAATGTTGCACAAGGCCGAATCGTCAGGAGGCCGAATCGTCGCCAGGCCGAATCGACTTTATTATTTTAATGCAATGTTTAGGCTTAGCTGGCACGATTTTTCCTAAAAATTTCTACTTTCTGACCTATTTCCTAAGCCTAAGCCTGAGCCTAAGCCTAAGCCTGAACTTAAGCCTAAGCCCAAGCCTAAATTAAGCACACTTTTAAAAGTGGCGATTCGGCCTGGCGACGATTCGGCCTCGTGAGGATTCGGCCTTGTGCAACATTTTCGGCCTAGCGACGATTCGGCCTCGTGTCGACACGCCTCCGGAACTTGGGTACGGGGTACAGGTTCAAAACTTTGCCAGCGTATAGTACAGTCCCCTGTAGACAAACGTATATAAGCGGTATTTAAAAGGGTTCTCGCTGGTATTTTTTATGAGTAAAAAATTGGATCCCCCATTTTCGACCCGTCATAGCTCCAATGGAGTATTTATTAGGGATGTCGCGGATGTTACTTTTTTGACATCCGCGGATGCGGATGCGGATGTTGACTTCTGACATCCGCGCGGATGCGGATGCGGAACTTTTTAGAATACGTTCTAAACAAGTTATGAGCCGAATTTTTTGAAAAATTTTTTACCAAAAAATACATAATATACTAAAAATAGCAAGTATGAATGCAAGAATGCGAGTACTAAGGAATGAGACTTAGATAAACCAGTTTATATCGAAGTTGTGCATTCATTACACATATCTTCTAAGCCATGCGCCGCCATCAACAGTTTATTTAAAACGCTAATGGTTAACTTTATGCCAACTCAAAGGCTATCGGCGTGACCCTCTGGCAACTTGTTGATGCTTTTGGTTTTCGTTGGTGTATATTCACTGTAAGGCGACTCGGTGCCGTTCCTACTAATGGTTCAAGCGGGTACGGTAGGTACCAGCTTCAGGGGAGGATCGTTCTCTCGCCCTTAGCCTTAACCACACCGCCAGCAGGGCTTCCAGGTATGATGAGCGGGGTCTTCCGTACGGGCCGAGGTTGCCGGACACCGACGGGAAATGGGGCTTACCTACTCTACAGGGCTAGGCGCAGTTGTTGTAAATGAGAATTAGGGCCTATGAGACTCGGGGGCTGTGGTGTAGTGGTTAGCATGCCTGACTTCGAAGCAGGTGACCCGAGTTCGACTCCCGGCGCCTCCATCTCTTTCATTCTTTCTAAATTGGGGCATCCTCTTTCTATTCAACATAGTGGCGACCGTGACATAGGACGGAGAGGATAGGGCCGGGTCCTCAGGACAGCCCTATCCCCGAACCGTCTTCGGAGGTGGGTTAGGAGCCCCATGCCCTGGGTTGAGGCTGGCACTTCAACCCTTACGGTACTCGTGCTGTGTGCTGTATGAATGTGTACATAGCTTCTCTAGTGTGGTCCCTCGGTTAAGGGTAATCCGAAAAACCCTCGGTTTCGGTTATGGGTGAACCGGAGAAAAATCTCGGTTTCGGTTAAGGGTGAGCCGGTTAAAACCCTCGGTATTAGTTGGGAATCGTTCTGGGTCGATTGAGAAACCCTGTGGTTGCGGGTGAGCCAGGAAACCCTGAGTGTGGTGTGATTGAAGTAGGCTTGGAGGCCTACGTGTGAATGTGCTCCGCCCTTGAGGCATCGGGTTCGCCCCGGGAGCATGAGTATCGACCGAGTATCGTTGCAGGGTCGCAACGATGTTCGAAGGGGGGACCCTGTTGTAAATGAGAATTAGGGCCTATGAGACTCGGGGGCTGTGGTGTAGTGGTTAGCATGCCTGACTTCGAAGCAGGTGGTCCGGGTTCGATTCCCGGCGCCTCCATCTCTTTCATTCTTTCTAAATTGGGGCATCCTCTTTCTATTCAACACAGTAGGCACAGATCACAGAATAAATCCGCCTGCTACCGCCTGAAGATGGCCTCCCGAGCAGCGGGGGTAGCGAGCAGCGGTAGGACAACACGGCGCATACGGAACGCAGGGGTGGCAGGGCTGCTTAAGCCGATACTGCCCGGGGACTATTCTAAAGTGCAGAAGCGGCAGGGCCTCCAGGAAAAAACTGCCCAAGAATGAACGCGCACAAGCCCGTAAATTTAGTAGATTTAATGAAAATAACACAACAGGTAAGTAATGGCCGTTTAGGCGTAAAAGATAGACGGGACAATAATAAGCACAGCCGCACAGGGCTACCACACCAATACACACTGACAATTAATCCTCTGACCTCTAGGCTATTTTACAGTAAGTTGTGCCTGGCGTATATATGTCGTAGGCCAGTAGAGGATTTAGTCCGATCACGGATTGGACTAGGCCAGTAGAGGATCCTCAACTGGTCTAGGCCAGTAGAGTATCAAACATGAGAGACTTTTGCAAGGTGACAATTCGGCAAGTTAAAAGGGCAAATGGCTGCAAGAACAAAGAGTTGAAAGGTCAAATAAGTGTTATGCAGGAAATTTTAATAATCACATTATTTGGTGTCATTATTTGAGGGGAAAGGCTTGTCCCGGTGTAAATCTTGGGGGGGGGGGCTTCCCCCCCCCAGACCTCCCCATGTACATCTGTGGTGGAGAAATTTTAAATCGACCTGTTTGTTTCACGATGCAAAATTTGACCAATTTGATTGTGATATACATACATACTGAAAATGAAAAAGGGTAAGCACAATTAAATATTAAGGTGCTCTGTTTTAGTATGTAACTTGACTATATAAAACCGGATGCCCAACGAGTTATGCTTGTTGTCTGATGTTTAGTTCCAACAGTTCAACAGTTCATAATTCAAATTCAACATGTTCCAGATGTTGTTGAGTTTAGTAGTAGTAAAGTTAATTAACGGTATAGGAATGAGCTTTTCAACTCTTTGTTAATACATTGCACTCATTTCCTCTTTTAACTTGCCGAATTGTCACCTGGCAAAAGTCTCTCGTGTTTGATACTCTACTGGCCTAGACCAGTTGAGGATCCTCTACTGGCCTAGTCCAATCCTTGATTGGACTAAATCCTCTACTGGCCTACGACATATACACAGAAGAGATGCCGAGTACGTATATAATGCTAAAATAGATCGAGCGTAAATTCATATTATTAAAATGTTGAAAGGTAAGTGAGATGTGAATAGGGAGTAAGGGAGGCTCTCCCAAGTGAAGCCTTACATCACTATACATACTCTGTCTATTCTTTCTAATCTACGAAAGCATGCAAGTTGAAAACTGATAATATTGTTTTGACAGTTATTGCTTTAAAAGACTAGTCTCTCTCAAACATGCAAAACTTAGTTCGAATATGACCGCAATATCAAATATTCGTGAAGCCTACTTTAGAAAAGAGCGATTTGCAACCAACAGTGAGGTGAAAAAGCCTAGAGTAAAGTTTCATCCACCGTTTTAAGAACAAAAATATTGGTATATACATGCACAAACATCAAAATTGTCGTCTGATTTTCTATATTTTTAGTAAATTTTGCCGAATCTGCAACATCCGCACATCCGCATTAAATTTTTGCGGATGCGGATGTCAAAAAGTTGCGGATCATCCGCGGATGCGGATATCCGCGACATCCCCAGTATTTATCAGCACTAACAGATGCGAGCTCAAGTAGAAAAAACACTTTTACAGAGGACTATCCTTCCTCTATTCATGACCGCAGTGGTTCGTAGGAGGGAGGGCATGTGCGAAATTATACGGCGTAAAAAAACCCATGTTGGGGTATACACACTTTTTGTAGATGGTCTGGTGACATACAAAAACAGAAACTACTCCAAAAGACGCACGGTAGTGCAAAAAGACGTTTAGTATACACACAAGTGCAAATATTGACACTTGGTCGAATTCTGAAATAATTGCTGAATAATCGGACTTGGTCCTTTTGAGGTGTCTTTGGAGCTGACAGTCGTTTTGTGTTGTGCTAGCGCTTATTTTTTATGTTTTGAAACTGAACTAACTAATTTCTGCTGTTTAAATGCCAACAAACCAATACAGTTGAAATATGTTTGTCACGATCAGTCACATCCACTTACGGTGTCCTCCATAGAGGGTCGAGGGCGCTAAAATTAGCCATAAAGTGCAGATTTGCATCCATTTGAAGCCTAATGGCAACTTTTGAGACGTTTTTAACGTTTTAAGGCTTAAAGATTTTCGTTTTCAAAAAAATTCAAAATTTTATAAATGACTGCGAAAGGCGGTTTTCAAACTTGCGTTATATAATTGTCCATGGTGTTTTCAGATGTATGTGCACAAGAAAATAAGAATTAACCATTGGCTATAAAATTCACTATGGGCCTTTTCATAAATAGATTAAAAATCAAAGATTAAAATAAATCTTTTTAAGCGTATATACCTAAGGCCCACAGCAATTTCGCGTATAGTATTAGATTTAGGGGCCTCTACTACTCCGCAGACGTGCCATGGCGAATGAAAAACTACCGCTAACGCACTTTTCGGGTGATTTATGAGGTGGTTTTTCCCCCAAATTGGATTTTTCTCCGGCAAGTTTTTGACTTGCCGCCAAAAATGGTAAGATATATCGAAATGAAACCGGTTCCAGTATTTAGAGCAAGGTTAGGATTACGACAAATTTTTTGGTTTCGCGTAAAAATGACTAGTCTGTGAGGCATCTGACGAAATATGAAAATGCTGGATTTTTCCCCGCGTGCTAAGTATTTTGACACTTTTTTTCTCTTTTTACTTTTAATCAGATGCATTTTTGGAAGCCTGGCCCCCGCGAACAACTCTCCTGCGTGACAACGTGTGCTTAAAACTTTTGTAATATTGGTCCCTTTTCTCTATAAAAGTTACGTAGGGAATCAATCTCACGTGAACTGCAGTAAGTCAAACTACAGGCATTACGTTGATTTAGATCCAAGAAATTTAAATTACCACTCAAATTTGTGTTTCATCCAATCAAATAACAGCGAATCTGAAATCTGATCTGAACGCATTTGTTTACGTGTTTACGAAAGTGTTTATTTCATATTTCTTTTTATCTTATTTTCGGCCCTTATTTCTTATTTCAATCCATTATTTGTTATTTATTTGTTTATTATTTCATCCTCCTGACTTGTGAGAACCGGGCTTTAAAGGATAGATATAGATGAGACCCTCCTATCAAGAGGCAGTTCCTATCAAGTAAGCAAAATCCTACCACAAAGTTATCCTACAAACCTGCTCTGACTTATGGTCAAGTTCCAATGCTTTATTAACGTAGTTATGTCGATCGTAGTTATGTAGGCAGACAGCCAAAAATCGCTGCCCATATCCGGCTAAAATGTAGAACTGCATACATATTTACACGAAATCTATTTATTCACAAAATTATTCGCGCTGAGCGGACAAACCGCCTGGCCTCAAATAGTGTCCTTTCACTGTGAGTTGACACGAAGTCTACTCCAAGTGTACTCGCAGTTGTAATCAATACCTCAGCGAGATATATTTGAGTGGTCCGAGTGAAATTGTGACCTAGCATATCTGCGCAAGTACGTAGCATGCAAGCTGAAATGCTAAGCACACATGTATGCTAAGAGTAGTGACCCTAATTGTCCTCACTCCTAATTGACCTCATTGACTGAAAATATTTCACACGATATTCGCACGAACACTAAGTTCCTCGCACACCACGCACGAAGTGCACTATTTGAGGGCAGGGCTGTAGACACTTAACAAGTTAACGTCATTGAATAATCTCATGAAAATTATTCAATTTTTGGCCGTTGTCGCCCTTGAAAACTGCGCGCTGATGTATAGTCAGAGGGGGTAAAAAAACGATCGAAAACATGGGGTAAAAAATACACCCCCCTCCAAGAAAAACCCCAACAGGCATATGCCTGTTGAATACATACAAAAGAAGCACTACTAGTTCCACATTACTTAAACGTATTACCTAGTCATTATCTGTCCTTTAGCTTAAAATATGAAGCTGACAAAATCATGCACCGAAAATATGGCTCATTTTACAAGGGCAAACAAAATTTTCACAAGCTTTTCGTGGTCTAGGTGGTTTCCCACACTAGCTGCGCATATGGCATAGTCAACTACCCTTCTTTCAAACTGTGAATGATTCTTCTCTATTGATACTGGTTGGCGCCTACGGGAGCCATATTTTTTACCCCCTCCATTTTTGGTCGATTTGTGGGGAAAAAATTACAGATACTTTTTGCCTTCATGTCGTGTTTTTAAACCAAAACAATTTCATTTGCTTGAAAAAGTATGCACATGAAGGTGCTACGGCCTCCAAGTGTACTACGACCACCGACTGCTAACAGAGCGGTTCCAGCTACACAAGGGTGTTCAAATGATGAGCTCGGCTACATAAATACACATACAGACGCACATATGCTCAAGTAGCGAACCAGATGATAATATTGGTTGTTCACTGTTTTAAATACAAATTCTGGGAGCAGTTTGTGGAACAACACTATTTCAATTATGACAGCAATGAAGGGAAATTTAATTAAGACTAGGCATTTAAGTATGCAAAAACAATGAAGCAGGGCGTCGCCACAAGTTTTCGCGTTATGCGGTACAATGTTTATGTCACATGATTCAGTTTACCGCAAACAAATAATACGTAGACGGAAAAAAATTTTGACAAAAATTTCAAAAAGAGTGTAGTGTAAAAAGTAGTTGTAGTGTTATTGGGGCTTCAATTTCAGTGGCCATTTCTTTTATATGCGAGTTTAATTAAAAAATTGAGTAAGTTTGAGTTGAGTTTCATAACGGTTGAAGCATTTTGGTCTGCGTTCCTTGGATGGGTCAGAATTGAGTAATTGACCCGAATTTTTTTCCCCGCGACCGTATTTTTTCCCCCAAAATGGGGGTAAAAAATACGTTTATTTTTCGATTTACATAAAATTAGTGTTGCAGAGAAAAAAGTTTAACTAGTAAGGAAAAATGCCCTTGTCGGGCGGCTCCTTGGGTAGAATAGGTTACTGTCTGTCTAAAGCGGAAAAATACTTAGGCTGAGCTTGTAAAAGCATTGGTACAAGACTTTATTAACGAGAATATGCAATTCGTGTGAGCTCGTTAAAGAAGGTGGACTAGGTATACCTGTTGAGAATAGGAATATGATCTTCGTAGGGCAGACACTGTTTTCCGCACCCTATTCGCGCGACCTTCAGCTAAATTATATCGTTTGCTCATGTAACATAGAGGCTTTTTTTACACTAACTCAACATTGGCAAATGGCAAAAACGTTAGAGCGGGCACTCGTAATAATTTTAGCTGAAATGTCGACTGTTGGCTGAACGGCTGAAATGATTCAGGGGTGTGCAAACAATCGGTCAGGGATTGCTAACCCTACCTACCCTACCTCTCACCAATGTATTTTGCACGCCATAAATGGGTCAATTTAGGTCGCAGTTTCTTGTAAGCTCTTGCTTTTAGATTATGGACTCTCAGATTATGGATTTGTTCCTACTTTAGCTTACACACATCTAACACAATATGCATAATTCAAATATGATCGAATGAAGTAAGATGCTTACACAGTACATTACATATACATACATATATTTTGATCAAACGATAAGTTAAGGATGTGGATAAGGTCTGCCGTTATCTCACAGAACCTTTTTATCAAGCATATATACTTTACAACAATAATAATAATAAGAAAATACCGTTGAAAAAAACCCAGAACGGTCTGTAAGTTCGCGCGAATAGGGTGCGGAAAACAGTGTCTGCCCTACGAAGATCATATTCCTATTCTCAACAGGTATACCTAGTCCACCTTCTTTAACGAGCTCACACGAATTGCATATTCTCGTTAATAAAGTCTTGTACCAATGCTTTTACAAGCTCAGCCTAAGTATTTTTCCGCTTTAGACAGACAGTAACCTATTCTACCCAAGGAGCCGCCCGACAAGGGCATTTTTCCTTACTAGTCCTCTCTCTTTTTCCGCTGTAGTGGAAACGAAGCACACTACATATATGTACATAGCTATGACGGCTTCACTGCCTGAAGCGGACCAATGTAGTATGTACGTTAAGTGTACATGTGTACATGTACTGTATATATACCTATGTAAAATTTGACCCCTTGGACCCCTGTTCGGGGGGTGTTGGAATCCATGGAGGTTCTAGATAAAAACAAACAACGGATTCGTAATCAGGGGCTCGAATCATCTCTATGGACATCAAAATTCAAAATTTGGAAGTTTTACCCCTTGGACCCCTGTCGGGGGGGTAACCTAAGGGAGGGGGTGGGGTCTCAAGGGAAGTCAACGAGAGTCATAGACAAAAATAGACCTCAGATTCGTGTTCAGGGAGTCAAATTACACCTATGAACATCAAAATCCGAATTTTGAAAACTTGACCCCTTGGACCCGTTGTGGGGGGGGGGGTGGGTAAAAACCATACGAAAAGGTCGTAGGAGAGTTTACGAGAGTCACAGACAAAACTGAACGTTGGATTCGTGTTCAGGTGGTCAAATTACCCTAATGGACATAAAAATTTCAAATTCAAAAAAATTGACCCATTTTGCCCCCCTGGGTGGCACCCTGGGGGGCATGGGTGTCCAGAGTGGGTATAGGCAAAAATAAATCTCAGTTTCGTGTTCAGGACACCAAACTACCCCTAAAAACAAGTTTTTGAGAATAAACTCGAAAAAAAATTTTTGACCCCAAACGTGCAAAAGGGTCCGGAGTCCCCTTTGGGAACACCCTAGGGGGGCAATCGGTGGGGCAATGGGTATTAATATGATATGTTCGCAAGTTCACAATCCATATTACACAAAAAAACTTGAACTATCATGAAAAACAAGCAGCAAACCTAATTATTCTACTGTGAAGTTACGTACGCGCATACATGGCACACAGCCAACCGGGGGGTACCGTCTAGGGGACTATTCAACATCTGAGCAAAAAAGTGATAACACCAGTGAATGCACAGCATATGGGTTTATATTCGTATACAAAACGATAGACCTCCAGCTATAACCATGATAGCTCCACTGCCCGTAGCGAGCCTACCCCCGTAATACACGTGGCGGGGGGTATGGGCATGCCCTGGGGCTTATAAGCCGAAATTCAAAAAAAGCCCATGTTAGTTTCTATTCCACTACTGTACCACCTCACATGCAAAAGATCATGACTGGCCGTTTTGCGCAACTTCTTAAAAAGTGTGCTAAACTTTTTCGTACTTAGTCATTTTTTGGACCCCAAAAAAGGGGTTTCCCCCCTCCCAGCACAGCCTCTCACGGAAACACCCGAGCAAAACCATTTTTTCCGTGTCTATTGCAGGCTATACGAAATGTGAAAAACCAAAAAAGGTGTCGCTCGGATGAACTACCGGCGAGAAAAGTTCTGGGAAAAAAAAAAGAGCGAAAGTCCGTGAATTTTGGGGGGTCCCCGGGGGTATCTCAAAAAATACTTGACCGATCCGGCTGAAATTTTCCCAGCACTTAGGTATTGCCAAGGGGTGTACACACACAAAATTTCGTGTAAAAAGCTCTTCTATATTTTGAGCTACAAAAAGTTCAAATTCTCAAAATCCGCAATAGTGCTAAATTTTCCTATTCTAGGGTTGGGCGCTATCGCGCCAACCCTGATATGTGGTTTTGTAGAGCAACTCCGCGAGGTATTGTTGGAAAAAAGTTTGCCAGAGAAACTTAATCCAGGAAAGCAAAAAACCTTGTACTCATATTTTGTATTTTTTTACCCCATCTGACTATACATACTTTTCGAAACGAATAAAATTCGATGTGTGTTTAAATTGTTGTTCGGTGTCACGGTTGGCGTTTTCCTTTCGCTAGCGATACCTGAATTTTGACTTTCAACAAAACTTGACTTTATGCCATAACTTTTTATTCTACTTTCTACACAAACATTTTCCTCTACAGAATTGAATCTGACATTTCGAATTCGGTTTCCGGGACGGACTCGTGCAAAGACATTGTCACTTTTCAATAAAGCTTGCAAAAATCACAACTATATATAAACACGTTCGCGTCAATACCAATTTTGTGTGTTTACACCATCACGCATTACATATGATTGCCCCAACATACCCAGCCAGCCTCAGCTAGCTGCATACCCTATATGTACTTATGATCATGTTTCTCACCTGCTTTAGTGTCTTTTCTACGCAAAGAGTCAAGAATAGTGTTTATTTGCACGCGAGTCGGTTCTAGAAAATGTATAAAAGATACTGTTGTGGGGCACGGTGTGTCCCACACGCGCATTAGGAAAGATCATTGTGGGACACACGGTGTCCCACATTGCTGCCAACGTATGCCTATAAAGTGAAACCTCGATATGGCAGGCATCTTTCGTATAAAATATATGCGCTGTCACAATAAATTTATGTGAATAACTCTTTTCCTGCCGCCACCGGAGGGACTCTATATTGCTTTTCGTTTTGTAATTACATGTGTTCATTGTTCTGCATCAAAATACGGTTAAAGTATCGGGTTATAGGGCTTTGTTAACTTTGAATAGGAGTTTTGAAATGTTTTGACTTATGTTTTGAAATGTTTTGACTTACTTTGATGAGTCGTTTTTTGCCGAAAAGTGCCCATCCAAGAACTAATCAAATAATAAATCAATTTGAATAATTAATACGTTGCAATGCAAGTGAGAAACTAGCCCCCTCATTCTCTACAGCGGCATTGCATAAGTAAGTGTCAGATAGGGCCGTTAGCGTATTTAAAGGGTTTTACGAAAGCTCAGCATTGGCACAGTAGCTCAAATGATAGAGCACTGGTCTGCAAATCCAGTGATTGGTGGTTCGAATCCCCCCTTGCGTCATTGCGATGAAAATGCTTCCTTTCTTCCAGCAAGAACCCCCTTGCTGTCTTGACATGGCGAAACGTTCGAGAACTAATCAAATAATTGTAAATTAAATAGAATAATTAATACGTTGCAAGTTTAGAGTGTGAACCTACCCCAATGTTTCTCTAAAAGTCTAAAGCATTGCATAGCTAAAGGCATTGCATAAGTAAGTAAGTGGGAGGTAAGATAGGCCCCTTAGGGTACTTAGGGATTTACGAAAGCTCAGAAGTGGCTCAAATGGTAGAGCACTGGTCTGAAAATCCAAAGATGGCTGGTTTGAATCCCAATTGAGTCATTCCGATGAAGATGCTGTCTTTCTTCCAGTAAAAACCCCTTACTGTCTAGGCATGGCGAGACGTAAGTAAAATAGGTAATATCGCAGCTTCTATTTAAAACTATCCTACTCTTGGGCTCGATCGAATTTTAGCTTAAATAGGTTTTATTTAAATTAAGGTATGTAAGCCAAAAATGGTTAACCTATATATTTTTTCAAGTAACCTAATAGGTAGCTTAAGTAAGCCTGTTTAATTTCAAGATAAAAGTTGTTCTAGTAGCTATTTCAGCAGGTGGAATCAGACGCTTAACAGTTCTAATTTTATCAAAGAAATCGTTTTGGCCCTACTTCATAGTGACATCATCATCCATTCCATGTTATGTTTCTGTTTATGCGCAACAATTTTTTAGAATCGGTTGTAAGAGTCTGTTTTTGTGATTAAAGTAGTAGATATAATACCAAACCTTTGACTCGAATTTGTTAGTTTTGTACAGTGTTTGCATGATTAAAAGTTGATGCATATGATAATGCAGACTAATCTTAAAAAAGTGTTTTTTCACTCAGAGATGAAAATCTGAGATATCTTTTACCATTTTGCATATATATAGCACGAGGTTCAAAATTACAGGCATGAATTTTTATTTAACTTCCACATCGAAGTTTGTTAAAAACTGTCTGGGAATAACTGTATGTGTTCAGGAATTTGTTGGCGGCAGGACTAAACTTTGTAAAAGTTCGTATGTGTCAAAAGCATAAATTTACTCTTAAAGTTTGTATGAAAATCCTGCTTGTTAGCCATATATTTTGCAGCTGTCACACACGATAATATGTAAATTGTGTTATTACTTGCCATAGCAACTTAGGAATAATAACACGAAACTCCTTGTCATTTTTCAGGCAAAATGTTTATTTTTTTAAACTAATGATTCAACTGAAACGAACTTGAAGTTATATTATATATTTCATCTGATTTTATTAAAACTTAGTGAATTTTATAGCCAATGGTTATTTCTTATTTTCTTGTGCACATACATCTGAAAACACCATGGAAATTATGTAAAATCTGGGACTTTGGGGGGAAAATTATCAAAGACTTTGTAAAAATCAACTTGATGGTCCTGCAATGTGCGAAAAATCATATATATATTGCTTTGAACGGAAAATCCTCAAAATTTTAACACAGGTGTCACATACTCTATATGCTGCACATACACAATGCATCGCGGGTTTTTCGACAGTCAAATGGCTACATGTTAAAAAAAAGCAGACGAAATCATGTTAGCTATGCCATAACATCAAGTTAAATCCACCATAATTTTCCACTGTATTTCATTTGCATCATTAATTGCTCAGACATAAATGCTGCAGTTTCGTGAGATTTCCATGACGGTGTAGCAAATAAGATTTTTTGGGGCATCAGTGGAGCTTGCAGAATGAATGGCAAGAACGTGAAATTAAAACTTTGAAACCTAGTTCATTTCATACGAGTTGTGCGCAAGCGTCACCAAGCGTTGTCCCTGTCCCTAAGTTTAGTGGTTGTTCCAATCCTTGTGTCTTTTGTCCTTAATGCAAATTTACTCAAACACATTTATTAAACTAATTATCAACTTCATTGGGTCAACTGCGTTTCCTTACCATAAATTTTTATTAAACGATTTGCTGACATAAAAAATTTAAAATAATCAAAACGATTTCCAGACAAATTAAAATAAGCAGACTGGAATCGATCCCTCAAACACCAAGGACAGCTCTAAGGAAAAGTATGAACCGGGCGTTATGGAAGATGCTTTTTTGCAAGACTATAGCTGACAATTTTAGCCAATATGTTTAATCATTTTGACTCAGTGTAGCACATGAATTTTATGAAGGAAGAATCTACACGAAGCCTATAAGAAGTTATATCATTACTGCTAAGAGCTTATTATTCATTATTAAATCAAAAGCAAATATAACGAGAATGGTAGACGGAGACAGAAAGGACCCTGAAGTGACCCTGAGGGAACACACCAGCCAAAAAGCTTGCACTCTCAGTCAACCATATTTTTAAAAATTTATCACACTATCAGACTCTGGAGACTTGACTGGGCTTCATAACTAATCATAGCTTACATTGGTCAACCGTTTTTGAAAATTATCATATTATCAGACTCTAGACTGGACTTGAAAACGTGTGAAAAAAGTCTAGGATGGCAAAAATTCGGTTAAATCTGCGTTGAAATCCATATCACGATAAATTGCCTCTGATAACATTTTTTCACACCAAACTCATAGAAGCAATTAAATATGAACTATTCGTAAAAACCTTTCATTCTGTAAAAATGCAAATTCAAACTGCGAAAATTCGGTTAAATCTGTCTTAATATCCACAGAACGACCACTTGCTTCTAAAAACTACATTTTTCTCACCAATACAAATAATAAAGGCAATTAATTACGAGCTATTCATAAAAACCTTTAATAATGTCCCAGATAATACAAGTTATGCCACCAAGTGCTATTACACTTTCTAACGCTCAAGTTCGCTCGAAAACATTACGCTTTGCTCGTCAGGCAACGAATGGCGATGAAAAGTTTGCTGACAACCACATGAGATAAATGCTTGCTAAAATAGCTTGAAACAATCATTTTTAATTTTCACAGAAAATATTTTTCAGCCAGTTACGACGATTTTTCGTAAATTTTATGTTTAGCTAAGCCAAAGTAGTAGCTAGTCAAAAGGGCCGTTTATTGAAAAAAGAAAAAAATGACACACAGGCATGTCAAAAACCTTCAATTTAGATGCCAAAACTTACCCTTCCGCTTTTCACTTTTTGAGATTACGTCACATTTATGTAACATTTGTTTTTGAACTAAAGTGCATTACACAAAAGTCCGCAAAACTTGACAACTACTAAAAGGATTTTGTTCAAAATTTGGGATAAATTGGCACACATATGTGTCTACTTTTTATTAAAATTTCAAAAATTTTGTCTGCTTAAATTTTGCGTTACATTAATTTCATTCACAGAAATCTGTAAAAATGTGCTTCCGTGGACTAAATCTCAAGTCTCAATGTTGCAATCTTTTCATGCGTTACTAGTAAGGAAAAATGCTCCTGTCGGGCGGCTCCTTGGGTAGAATAGGTTACTGTCTGTCTAAAGCGGAAAAATACTTAGGCTGAGCTTGTAAAAGCATTGGTACAAGACTTTATTAACCAGAATATGCAATTCGTGTGAGCTCGTCAAAGTAGGTGGACTAGGTATACCTGTTGAGAATAGGAATATGATCTTCGTAGGGCAGACACTGTTTTCCGCACCCTATTCGCGCGACCTTCAGCTAAATTATATATATCATTTGCTCATGTAACATAGAGGCTTTTTTTACACTAACTCAACATTGCCAAATGGCAAAAACGTTAGAGCGGGCACTCTTAATAATTTTAGCTGAAATGTCGACTGTTGGCTGAACGGCTGAAATAATTCGGGGGTGTGCAAACAATCGGCCAGGGATTGCTAAGGTTCTCGGCTGACAAGGACGCTGAAAACCCTACCTCGCACCAATGTATTTGCACACCATAAATGGGTCAATTTAGGTCGCAGTTTCTTGTAAGCTCTTGTTTTTAGATTATGGACTCTCAGATTATGGATTTGTTCCTACTGTAGCTTACACACATCTAACACACTATGCATAACTTAAATATGATCGAATGAAATAAGTCGAATGAAGTAAGATGCTTACTAGTACATATACATATATTTCAATCAAACGATCAGTGTTATCTCACAGAACCTTTTTATCAAGCATATATACTTTACAACAATAATAATAAGAAAATACAGTTAAAACAAACCCAAAACGGGCTGTAAGTTCGCGCGAATAGGGTGCGGAAAACAGTGTCTGCCCTACGAAGATCATATTCCTATTCTAATGATTTTGGGATGGATTTTTCAGAACTTTTTACGTTCTCAGTAGACGGTGGTACTCGCGGACATAACCTAAAATTGAACCTTCCAAGATTTCGTCTAAACAGTTCCATGGCTTTTTTCTCATATCGAGTCGTACATGTGTGGAATCAGCTACCCGTAACGGTCGTTTCTGCTAATACTTTAAATACTTTTAAAACAGAATTAGAAAAATTCAATTTAAGATCGTTTTTGCTAGGGCGAGGCCTTCGATGACCAGACAAGTGGTCTGCCTTGTCCCTTTTTTTCAAAAATTTCATAGTGATTACTTTTTATATACGTCCATACAATTATTTTGAGCTTTGTTCATGTTATGTTGTTTTTTTCTTGTTTCTACTAACTTACGTTGCTACGATCAATATAATGGTCGGTAACGTTTTTACTAACCTTTCGGAACCATCAGCTCTAAGAATTATGTAATGTTTACCTGTTTGTAAGCTGATGGAATTTTTGAGGAATAAAAACTCTTCTTCTTCTTCTTCTTCTTCTTCTTCTTCTTCTTCTTCTTCTTCTTCTTCTTCTTCTTCTTCTCAACAGGTATACCTAGTCCACCTACTTTGACGAGCTCACACGAATTGCATATTCTGGTTAATAAAGTCTTGTACCAATGCTTTTACAAGCTCAGCCTAAGTATTTTTCCGCTTTAGACAGACAGTAACCTATTCTCCCCAAGGAGCCGCCCGACAGGGGCATTTTTCCTTAGTAGTCCACTCTCTTTTTCCGCTGTAGCGGAAACAAAGCACAGAGCATAGCTATCACTACATATAGCTATGACGGCTTCACTGCCTGAAGCGGACCAATGTAGTATGTACGTAACGTAAGTGTACATATGTACATGTATATACAATATGCATGTGTATATACCTATGTAAAATTTGACCCCTTGGATTCCCGTTCGAGGGGTGTTGGAATCCAGACTGGCTCTAGACAAAAATCACGTAATCACTATCACAGACATCAAAATTCAAGTTTTGAAAGTTTTACCCCTTGGACATGTGTCGGGGGGGTACCCTGAGGGAGGTGGTCGGGTCGCAGGGGAGCCAACAGACCTCAGATCTCAGATCTCTCAAAACAGACTTAGGATTCGTGTTCAGGGAGTCAAATTACACCTATGAACATCAGAATCCGAATTTTCAAAACTTGACCCCTTGGATCCGTTGTGGGGGGGTACCCTGGGAGGGGGTCGTAGGAGAGTTCACGAAAGTCACAGACAAAAATAAACCTCGGATTCGTGTTCAGTGGGTCAAATTACCCGAATGGACATCAAAATTTCAAATTCGAAAAAATTGACCCATTTTGACCCCCTAGGTGTCACCCTGGGGGCCATGGGTGTCCAGAGTGGGTATAGGCAAAAATAAATCCCAGATTCGTGTTCAGGACACCAAATTACCCCTAGAGCCAAATTTTTGACAATAAACTCGAAAAAAAAATTTTACCCCAAAAGTGCAAAAGGGTCCCGAGTCCCCTTTGGGAACACCCTGGGGGGGGGCAATCTGTGGGGCAATGGGTATTAATATGATATGTTCGCAAGTTCACAATCCATATTACACGAAAAAACTTGAATTATCATGAAAAACAAACAGCAAACCTAATTATTCTACTGTGAAGTTACGTACGCGCATACATGACATACAGCCAACAGGGGGGGTACCGTCTAGGGGACTATTCAACATCTGAGCAAGAAAGTGATAGTACCAGTGAATGCACAGCATGTGGGTTTATATTCGTATACAAAACGATAGACCTCCAGCTACAACCATGATAGCTCCACTGCCCGTAGCGAACCTACCCCCGTAATACACGTGGCGGGGGGTATGGGCATGCCCTGGGGCTTATAGGCCGAAATTCAAAAAAAGCCCATGTTAGTTTCTATTCCACTACTGTACCACCTCACATGCAAAAGATCATGACTGGCCGTTTTGCGCAACTTCTTAAAAAGTGTACTAAACTTTTTCGTACTTAGTCATTTTTTGGACCCCAAAAAAGGGGTTTCCCCCTTCCCAGCACAGGCTCTCACGGAAACACCCGAGCAAAACCATTTTTTCCGTGTTATTGCAGGCTACACGAAATGTGAAAAACCAAAAAAGGTGTCGCTCGGATGAACTACCGGCGAGAAAAGTTCTGGGAGAAAAAAAAGAGCGAAAGTACGTGAATTTTGGGGGGTCCCCGGGGGTATCTCAGAAAATACTTGACCGATCCGGCTGAAATTTTGCCAGCACTTAGGTATTGCCAAAGGGTGTACACACACAAAATTTCGTGTAAAAAGCTCTTCTATATTTTGAGCTACAAAAAGTTCAAATTCTCAAAATCCGCAATAGTGCTAAATTTTTCTATTCTAGGGTTGGGCGCTATCGCGCCAACCCTGATTTTACATGTTTTTTAGACAATTTCTGATGTGTCAATTTTTTATTTGTATTAATTTAGCCCATTTCGTGAAAAAATTAGATTCAAAAATTTGTATATTTTTCAAATTCCGAAATTCAAAATTGAAGGTTCGTAACTTCATTTCGACATCATATAAATGCACCAAACTTAGCATTAAAATTCACCCTGTTATTGACTATGTTGGTGTAAAGAATGAAATTATTTGGAATTACACTGTCAATTTTACAAGCAAAACATGAAAAATGCAAAAATTCACGAAATTTGACTACTTTATCAGTGTCTGTAGACTAGGTTGTTACAGATTTAAGCTAGATAATGTGCATAAGTGTAGTTTCAGTCAAGTACCTTAACGTGAAAAAGACAGCTATTAAATTCGTTGAGTCAATCAAAAGTTATTGCACGTTATAAAAACTGTCGAAAACGTAACTACCACCTTAAGTCAGGTGCGTAAGACTGCTGAAGTCCATCGTATGTACTGTAGTAATGTTACCAAGAGTACATAATAGCTTCTCACTCTATATAGAAGAAGAGTGAGACACTCTCCAGCCTGCCTGTGTTCTAGTACAGGCAGATGCGCTGGTCGTTTTCAGGCTACATGTTGACATTCTATGCAACATGTGACTGGCCAATCAGAAACGAGCTTCTATTCTCTGATTGGCAGACGCCTGTGCACGTGCTCCAATCATAAAACGGGATAGGAATAAAGGTTAATAACTCATTATTTAATTATAGTCTGCTTGTAAAAACATTAAAAAAGGTTTGTAAATACCTTCGGGGATACTTTGGCAAACTTTCAGCGAAATTGATTGAGAAACTTTGAAGAAATTCAGAAAAGTTTATATCTCAAAAGTTTCTCAATCAATTTCGCTGAAAGTTTGCCAAAATATCCCCAGAGGTATTTGCAAACCTTTTTTAATGTTTTTGCAAGCAGACTATGAACAAATAATGAGTTATTAACATTTTATTCCTATCTTAATGCTTATCAACGCATCAGCGATTATACACTAAAGTGTGTTACGCAGGGAATCTACACGCTGATTGGCCAGTCACATGTTGCATAGAATGTCAACATGTAGCCTGAAAACGACGAGCGCATCTACCTGTGCTAGAACACAGGCAGGCTGGAAAGTGTCTCACTCTTCTTCTATATAGAGTGAGACGCTATTATGTACTCTTGATGTTACTAACGCAAACGTAGTGTCTTTGTTCTGATAGTATGTTCTAGAGCTGATTGCGGTTGCATTTGCTACAGTGGCGATTCCGTACTGCTTAGCAAAACTTTACAAACATTATAAAACCCGCCAAGATCAAGTCGGAAATATGATCATGGACACGTTTCCACGGCAAATGAACGCTGGTCAAGGCGAGCTACACAAAGAAACGCAGCTGCCAGAAATACATATGTCTACAAAGTTTGAACGGGCAGCATCACCGACACAGCCGAACTATTCCAATGGCTATCGCTACCAGGCGAGAGACGGATCCAACAGTGTTAATAGTTTGAACTTATGGGCTAATCACGGCGATAACGGCATTGGTAACTGAGAAACTCCAGCACTTCGCGCTGACATACCATCTAATCTGAATAAGTTGCCACCGTTACGAAATCAGACAACAGACATACGATAATTGAAACTATGGACAGTCCCTGTTTTTGTCATTGTTCCACTGTTTGTTAAATTCAAACTTTTTATCAATACCGGAGTCAAGTCATTATTAAATTGACACCTCAAAAATATTTTGTAGAATAATTATGAATGTGATGTTGTGTTAATCAACTGTATACCTGAAGAACTGTATAAGACATGTGGTCTGATGTAGCGGGATTTTTACTAAACTGCAGACAGGTGTCAATAGATACGGCAGTTCCTGAGGATGTCACAATAAATACGGCAGTTTTTGTCCAGAGATGTCATGTAACCAAAATCCTACCACAAATTTAACCTACATACCTACATACTCTGAATTATGTCGAATCTACAGTGCAGTATCAATGCAGTTGTGTAGTCAAATAATCAAAATATTGCAGCCCAAGTTTGGCTAAAATGTAGAATCGACTAATATGCTTACATTAAATCTATTTCTTCACAAAAGCGTTCTTATAAAAGAATATTTGTCATAATTTCTACATTAAAAAATGCGAAAAAACTAAATTTCGCTAGCTGGGAAATAATAATTTCTTTCTTACTGAAAATATATAGTATAGTAAGGTAATTAACAATTATGGTTAAGACACGAGCTCGTTAGCACAATAGCATAAATATCTATGGAAAGTAAATTTTTAAGTTTTCAAATTAATTTACAAAGCATCTTCTCTGCAGCAATAACAGTTATTGTTCTGTAAAGCAATATATAACACTTATTTCTTGGTATGCCTGGAACATGTAAATATATACTATAATATTATGATCCGACTTTCTAAAGCTCTTGTTCAGCCAGGAATAGGAGCATGTATGGAAGTTTTTTGCTCTGGTTAAAATGTACACAAAGTAATAATTCAGTAAATAAGTATATACGGTGAGACAGTTTTTGCTTTCTTACCGACAATACATAAATCAACGGCCAGAAAACGTTTCCATTTGGGTACACCATAAAAGACTCGTCATATTGTAGATGTTAGACTTGAGTACTAACTAACGCTTTTGGCGCTTACAAATAAAGATGCAGAATGCAGTCCGGTTCCGCTAATTTCAGTATTAGGATAATTCGGTTCCCTTTTTCATGTCCCGGACCGGAATTTCATTTAAGGGGGTAATTGCGTTTTTAGGTGTTTTTTTAAAAAGCGATAGCTCAGCGTTTACAAATTCAAATCACAAGCGGTTTTTTGCATTAGGTAGAACAATATCTTTCCTAAATGTATGCCATGCCTTAAAATTTAACCTGTGATTTTCTTTCTAGTATAAGCGACTAAAGAAAGGTTGAAAGGTTGAAAGGTTGAAAGAAAAAAGTTTGCGCCACAGCTCTGAATCATACGATTACCTGTTGGGGCTGAAAGTTAGTAAGGTTTTTGACATGTTTAAAATCCCCAGGCATGTCCCCCACTTTTTTAATAACTAGTCAATTTACTGAGAAAATAGCTGAAAAGCATACGCACCGAAAATTTAAGATATTTTCTTGTAATTAAAACCCTCTAAAAATGTCCACAGGTGAAATTTCAAAAAAGTGAGAGACATGCCTGGGGATTTTGACCTTTACAATACTGTCCCAAAAATTTATGCTCAGGCGTCACTTATAACTTGAGTACTGGTGGCGCAAAGTTTACATAGAAATCACAAAAACCTCGAAAACGCAACTACCACCTTAACCGAAAATGTCCACACTCAAAATTGCTTCTACTACTTTTGTGATCAAGCAGACAAAGACAATCAATGAAAAGCATAAATGCAGCTTTTGGGTTAGTCTAAAGCGTACATGAAACTATTACCGATGCATACTATGAAATATGTGGGTCGTGTCGAGTCGTCTTCAGGCAAGTCTTCAAGGTGGGTTGAGATTGTTTTTGATTGGATTGCAACTCAGCCGCGCGGCTCGCGTGCAGTGTGCTGTATGGTTGAGATTGGTATACATTTTTATCGATCAAGCCAGGAGGAACCCTGATTTGGTATCCGCGTATGGCAGGCAAAAGTAAAAATCAAAACTGTCGCGCTAAACGTGAGGCACACTATGTACTCCTAATATCTTATTTATGTATATTTTTAAAACAACTTTAACTTTATACATGCATTAACTTTTTATTTCTACTTTCTACATAACTATTTTCCTCCGCTGAATTGAATCTGAAGTTTGGAATTTGGCTCCCGAAACAAACTCGTGCATTGTCACTTTTCAATAAAGATTGAAAAATCAGAACTTCACATAGTCATTGTCTATAAAGTGAAGCCTCGATATGGCAGGCAGTCTTTCGAATAAAACATATGCGCTGTCACAATGAATCCATGCGAATAACTTTTTAGGCCATATTACTTTGCAGCTGTGACACACGATAATATGTAGAAACATACATACACACGACACACCTCTATACATACTTGAAAATAATAAGACTGTGGAGCCTAATAACTTATTAAAGGCAGAAAAATGTACACCGTGGGAGTGAGTTGTTTAATCTTTACTACCCATGGCAACTGACACTTTATGAACTAAACAACTCATTTCTGCTTCACATCATGCTGCAAAGTCACAACAGCAATCAAACAAGTACATAATTCAAGAGGCATATAAATCACGGACAGTTTATTAAGCAGTACCCATATATTGCCACAAATCGATCATTTTACAAATCGTGAACTGTAATGCAGAATGTTAGCTATTTCACAATGACATATACGTTATTGGCAAAACAAGCCAGGAACCGTCTGAGAAACAGGTAAATTGTTTGTCTTCTTGGCTATGCCATATTATATAAACTAATAATATACTGTAGTAATAGTAGCATGTACTCTCGTGTTGTGATCAGAAAAGAACAAGGAACAATTCCTATACGGCTTTCTAAATGTATATATGTATTGAAATTTGATATTTTAGGCATGTATACATACGTACATGTACAGAACCACCACTTGGCTGCTAAAGTCATGGCGAAAACAATCACAAGGAGAAGGTGTATGAGTGTATTATCGCATATTTACCCTTCAATAAAACCACCTTCATTCTCCACCCCAGACAGGTCCATTACCATCCCCAGATCTGCTTTCAGTCCTAAAATCTCAACAAATTCACGCTCCTCAGCACTCCACGTCCTCGATAAAAGACTTATGTATGTACCCCCCAATTTCCTCAGCGATTTGTGTATATATACATATAAGCATGACTAAAACAAAGTACAACTTTCGAAAGCGAAAAATATTTTCTCTCATATTTATCACTTATACATATCCTATCCATCCATATATTGCTTCAGCTGAGAGCTGTATTAGTGCAAGAAGATGCTTGCTCAGCTACGGACTTTCCAGACAGTATATACTGTATGAATTTCTAACATTTACGCTAGAACTCGGCTACCTTGCAGTGCACTGTGCTTATACTATCGAATACAGTACATTCTTACCTACGTTCTGATACTGCTCAAAATCTACAGGTGTTATTACTTGCCATAGCAACTTAGGAATAATCTCTAATTATTCCGTAGCATATTATATGAAACACTGTATATCTTTACTTTTATGTATTCCCATATGTTTTCTGCTTCACTGTCTTTATGTTCTACGAGCTATAATTCAAGCAGCACTGTGCAAACGTAGCCATATTCAATAGCTGCTTAATACTGTACTGCATCCTGCAGACATCTATTTTGTTATGATCTTATTTTCGAAGAAAATCACATGTTGCTGACAAAGCTAGCATTTTTACAATGGAAGTTGTTTATTTCTGCAATGAATGACTCCTTGTCATTTTTGAGGGTCAATTTTTATTTTTTAAACTCAAAGGGTGGATTTCACAAAAATGGTTTTATTAAACCATGGTTTTACGTACGTATTTATATGATTTATACATAATTTCATTACAAAATATACGCTGATCCGTTACGGATTTCGTAGATTTTCTTAAACCATGGTTTTAGCGCAGTTGAAATCTGAGCAAAACAGAGACCAGCTGTGCTGCAGGTTCAAATTTCACCTTAGCTAAAAAACCATGGTTTAAGAAAATCTACGAAATTCGTAAAGAATCAGGCGATATTTCGTAATGAAATTATGTGCAAATCATAAAAAACGTACGTAAAACAATGGTTTAGTAAAACCACCTTTGCGAAATCCACCCTAACTCTTTTAAATGACACTAACTTCTATTGATATATTTTATCTGGCTTAATTAAAAATTAGGGAACTTTATTGCCAATGGTTAATTCTGATTTCCTTGTGCCCACACATGCAAAAACACCATGAAAATTATGTAAAATCTGGAAATTTGGTGAAAAAAATATTAATAATAAACCTTTCAAAATTTTTAATAAAATGAAAACATTTGTTATTTTGCTCATTGATACACAGTATAGCAGGCGGGAAAAAACCCCGCATTTTCATATTTCGTCATGTAGCTCATGCCTCATAGACTATACGTTTTCACGGAAAACCAAGAAAATTTGTCGTAGGCCTAACCTTGCTCTGAACGCTGGGACCGGTTTCATTTCGCTATCTTTTACCGTGTTTTGGCGGGAAGCCAAAAACTTGCCGGGGAAAAAACCCATTTGGGGGAAAAAAACCCATGTGGGGGAAAAAACGCACCCCATAAATCACCCGAAAAGTGTGTTAGCGGTAGTTTTTCAACGCTATGGCACGTATTAGGAGTAGTAGAGGCCCCTGATACCAAAACTATACGCAAATTGACTATGGGGCCCCAGGGACACAAGTTTGAAAACTGCCCTTCGCAGCCCATTATAAAATTTGAATTTTCAGATTTGAAAACAAAACACCTTAATTTCGCCTGAAAACTTTGAAAACAACTAAAAAGTTGCGATAACGCTTCAAATGCATGCAAAATTAGCACTTTATGGCTACTTTTTACGCCATCGACCCTCTGTGGGGGTACCGTGAGTGGGTGTGACTGGTCGTGAGTCGTGACGGGCATATTTTACTTTCATTCGGTTATTTGGCGTTTAAACAAGAGAAATTAATAGGTCAAAATTGAAAACATACAAAAAACTGGCAATAGTACCAGAAAATACTACTTTCCACCCCAAAAGGACCTCAAAATGACAAAGTCCCACTGTTAGGCCAGTATTCCAGAATTCGATCGAGAAAGTGTCAGTTTGCGCATTTGTGTTAATAATAAACGTCTTTTTCCACTACCATGAGTTTTTTGGAGTAGCTACTAGGTTTTTCGACATCACCAGACCATTTTCAAAAAGTGGGGTTTTTTCCCCCACATGGGTTTTTTTACCCCGTCTAATTTCGGTCATGCCCCCCCCCTCGGATGAAAGAAGGAGGGATCTGCCACTGCGGTCATGAATAGAGGAAGGGTAGTCCTCTGTAAAAGTGTTTTAACATTTCAGCTCGCATGTCTTAGAGCTGAGAAATGAGACTCCAAAATTCACCTCCCTTGGAGCCATGGGTCAAAAATGGGGGGTCCAATTTTTGACTCATAAAAAATACCAGCGAGACCCCTTTTGGATACCGCTTACATACGTTTGCCTACAGGGACTGTACTATACGCAGGCAAATTTTTAGACCTGTACCACGTACCCCAAGTTCCGGAACTGGGGTGGGGTTTTTCCCCAAAAAAAATGGGGTGGGTTTTTTCCCCGCCTGCTATACCTAATGGTCCAGCAATGTGCCAAGCTTCACATATATAGTTTTGAGCTGAAAGTCCACAAAATTATATTACAGGTGTGCTATACTAAATACGCTGACATATATAAATATGTACTGTATCGCGGGTTTTTAACAATCAAATGGCTACAACTTTAAAAATAGCACACAAATTCATGTTAGCCATGTATAACATCAAGTTAAATCCACCAAAACTTTCTACTTTATGTTATTTGCATCATTAATTGCTCACACATAAATGCAGCAGTTTCTTGAGATTTCCATGATGGCCAGGCAAAAAAGATTGATTATTGGAAAGCTTCTGTGGAGCTGGCAGAATGAATGCTGGCCAGAATACACTTTAAAACCTGGTTCATTTCATACGTCCCCATCCCCAAGTGTTGCCCTGTCACTACGCTTCGTGCTTACTCCAATCCAATGTATTATCCTTGTGCTTAAAAATGTCAAAATGTCCAAACATAAGGTCCATACACAACATCCCTGTTCTTAATGCATATTTATTCCAACACCCTGAGGACAAAGATAAGGTGCTTTCTCATGAACTAATTCTCAAACTTCATTAGATCAACTGCGTTTCGTGAAAAGTACCTTAATTTTGTATCAAACAACTTGCTGACAGAAAAAAATTAAAATAATCTAACTGGAATCGAAGTGACACTGAAGGAACACAACACCCTAAAAGATTAGTCTCAATTATAGTCAACCATAGTTTTAAAAAATTATCACACTATCAGCCTCTGGAGTCTGAACTGGGCTTTGTAACTAATATAGGTCAACATACATTGGTCAACAGTTATTGAAAATTATCACAGTATCAGACTCTGGACTTAATTCAAATGTGTGGAAAAAGTCTAGAATGGCAAAAATTCGGTTAAATCTGTCCTAATATCCACAGAACGACCACTTGCTTCTAAAAACTACATTTTTCTCACCACTACAAATAATAAAGGCAATTAATTACGAGCTATTCATAAAAACCTTTAATAATGTTTCAGATAATACAAATTATGCCACCAAGTGCTATTAGACTTTCTAACGCTCAAGCTCGCTCGAGATCATTTCGCTTTGCTCGTCAGGCAAAGAATGGCGATGAAATGTTTGCTGACAACCACTTCATCGCTCCTGCTGGTAAAGACAATAAAACTGGCGCGAATAATTTACAAAATTTATTTGCTGACGCATTATGTCCCCATGAAAAGCGTGTGCCGCATGGCAACGGTTCGGATACTTTCGATTGTCAATGTAACGATCCGTGCCTAGGAGGACCTGCTTGTTTGACATGGATTTGTACAAACAAAAAACCGTCAGAAGTAGGTATCGCAGACGTGCTGCTGGGAAATAGAGTTCCGGGAGCCACAACAACTACCACAAGAGCCAGCGTTAGTGAAAAAAGGGTCTCTGACTTGAGTGAGCTCGATTGGATTTGTCACAATGGTGGACGGCTTAATTACTACAATGACATTAATGATTACGAATGCCAGTGTACCTTTGCCTATCGAGGAAAAAATTGCCGATATCTCAGCATTTCGGTCATATTCCGTAAGTTTAACAGTTAGCGTACATTATTAATACTTTGTGTGCAGCAAATACTGAGTTTCAAACTCGCTCTGCAGTGAATTTTGTTTAAAATTAAAGACAAACAAACCTTTAAATTAAGACACAAACTTGACAGTTTCATTAGTTGCGAAAAATTTAGCCAAAGTTAATATAAAAGTATTTATTTTTAGTAATTATTCTCGCGGTGGTCATCGCTATTGGAATCTTATGCAGGAAATACCGTCGGCAATTAAAACCACTATTTGATTGTCTCGCTAAAGTTGCTAAACGATTTCAAAAGCCCGATGATGCAACAAATTCAGAGAATAAAGAAAACAATGGTAAAATAACGACAGTTCTCACAGGGTCACTAAGTCGTTTGGTTCAGCCAACCCAAAAATCACCCGGATTACTCGCACCAGAGCCTTCTCCAAACCCTGGAACAACTGATGGACAGCCCCCAACCAGTTCAGACAAGATATCACCAAATCAGCCGCAACAAGAACAGCATAAGCAACCCAGCGAACAGCCGCAAGATACCCGAAAACACGAGCAGCAGTCATCAATGACAACAAACACAAGTAGACAAAATGCCGAGTCAACACCTGGAGTGGTCACTCAAAATAGTGAAACTGCACATGGCCGCACGATGACCACCACACAAAATGTGCAAACGCAGAACAGCGTCAGTGCAGCCACAAATACGTACCCACCAGAAGTAAATGAGATTTTGGCACCAAAACCAAGCGGCTCTATTAGACTTGAAAAAAGGCCCAAAAGCAGCTCGACAATAGGCACAGTTTCTACCGCAGCAAGCTCGACAAAAAGCAAGTCTAAACACGAAAGATCCAGCAAGAAGCAGGCACAAGCCAAGGCAGGTGCAGAAAGTTTCCAGACAAGACCAACAAGACATAGCCGTAAAATCAGCAGCAAAGGTAAAGAAGACAAAAGAGAACACAAGACGCCAGAAGATAAATCGAAGACATTGCTATATAAGTCCAAATCTGAGCCAGCAAAAGAAACTAACCACACTAGCGTACCTCAGGCCAGTGACGTTGCCTCTACAAATGTAGCCAATACGGGTCAAAATGACGGGTCAATACTCCCATTTCAAACGAATCTGATACAGCCACTCGAAAGTAGTAATCATGATTTTGGAACAACTCTACACCGATCGTTCAGTACTAATCGTCTCGGTTACAAAGGAAGTAGCATGTACGACCGAGCTGGCCTACGTCGACCGTACGCTTCTAACGGTCGAATGAGTCAGCCAGTTGGGGCTTTTAGCAACAACCCAACTTCTAATCCTACGGACCTTCTTTATCTGACAAGTGACCAGGCAGCCAATTATTACGCATCTCAGTATTATGACAGTCAGCCATACGACACGGGTGGTCAATACTATTATTCTTATGTATTTGATGACGACGACGATTTGCTCCCACCCTACGACGAAATGGATAATGATTTATTGCACTATCAATATGACTTGCAGTACGAACCAGGATATTTTCGTAGTGCCAGCAGTAACACGTATATCATGTATAACGATTACTATCACACTGGAGGCATGTCAGAAAGTCACAGCCTTCCCGTAACTCATCTGGGCGCAACAGGCAACAGACCACGACACCAGTCTTATGCTGGACAGCCGTCTGAGTTAGAAAATGGCATGGGTAATCAGCGTTGGACGTCTATTCAGCCCCAAACTGGCACTGGGGACTATTACTATGGAGGCGGAGGAGTGCCGGGTGAATTGCCACAGGCTATGCGGTCAGATACTTGGCGAGCCAACAGCCGGCATCTTGCGCGAGGGGGGAGGCGTCGCAGACAAAATTCGATGCCACCCATGTCCACTTGTCGTCACAATTCGCAACAACAACCCCATGAGATTATGCCTCCTAATTACAATGACGTAATGATGCGATAAATACAAAGATAAATTCGTGTGAAGTAGTATGTGAACGTACTCAACTTACCTTAAAATATACGCTACATAATTGTTGTTGTATTATATATTATTGTTAGTTATTTACGAACAATTTAATTTCTTGAATGACAATTTGACACTTGGAAGTCAACGAATGTTTAATTGCTTTGTCACTGTAAGCGCGGATATGGACAAAAAATTGACGAAGTTATATATTTAATGTCATAATATATAAAACAGTAGAATGTTGACAATACTGTAGCTAAATGAAAAGCAGCCTATGTTTCAATCCCCTGTTTGCTGTATTATGTATAAATATTTATAATCCATTCTGCTTTTTGCTATAATCAGATAGTTGAATATTAATTTTCTGTTTTGATATATTTTTGACAAACTAATGTTTCAAGTTTGACACATGAAGGACACTTAAGGTAATGGTAATGTTTTCGACAGATCTGCAACAGTGTATATACATAAGTAGAACGCTTACACAGTTTTGAGTTTGACCGTTCGGCGTGAGCTAGCAGCTATGTAGGTTTTAACGGATCGCCACACACAGCTAACGTCTCCGAGGATTCGAAATGTTTGATTTCGAAACTTTTGAGTGTCTTAGCTATTAGCTATTATCGAACCTAAAAACTGATCGAATTCTTTTGTCAACATATGTACAGATCCAAGAGTACATTATAGGGAAGAGTATGACACTCTTTCCCATTCTAGCTAATTCGATGCTCACCCAAGGTCACTCAGGCCAGATTTAATTTCTAAAAGAAAGCCGGGGGTGGCTCATTAGAGTGGGTTCTAGCATTTTCAAATCAAGAAAAGTGACGTTAGTAACTCCCGAGTTTTCAACACACCCTGAGCGCTTAAAAAAATCACTCATTTAAAAAACTAACATAAAGCTCTAACTAGCTTTAGCTCTAACATAAAACTTCAGTGGGAACAGCCATCAAACCTTCTAAGTGAACGCGTTTTCTTAAAACCTTAAAAACTTAAAACTGCAGTGCGAAAACTATCCTGAAAATCTTAAAACAGTAAAACGGAGGCGGCAGTGTGAACCAGGCTTTACTAAAACATCCATTCAGCTGCGAGATCATACGGCACCAGCTATGCCCAAATTACCAAAGCCAATCAAGAATTACCAAGTAGCAAAATTAAATACTTATCACCACCACTATTTTTATGCTTTATAAGTGTTATACTAGCCTTTTTGAACATATCTACACTAAAATTCACTTTATCAGTCAAGCATCGTTAGCATATTTGATTTAAAATTCTAATTGCGCGCATGATTGAAATTTATATCAACACTCAAACAGAAAAAAACAAAACGTTAATATTTTACTGGCAAACTCGTCATATAAAAATAAAATACAAAATACAAAGAAGAAAACTCTAACATAAGTCAGAAAAACACTACCCTAACAGCATACATGTAGTTGGGGGGGATGGGGGGGAAACCCCCCCCAAATTCGGTCCCGGGGGAGGGAGAGGGGGTCCCGTCAGGGAGAAAAGAGGGGGGAGGGTCCCGGCGGGAGTAGAATTTTGGCCTAAATTTGGAAAAATCGGCCTTTTTTGGTGAAATTTAAGCGATTTTTACCAAAATATTCGCCAAAAATTGTCAAAATCGGTGTTTTTTGGTCAAAAAAGTAAAAATTTCGTCATTTTTGCGAGGGAGGGGGGGTCAAAAATGAGTTGACGCAGGGGAGGGGGGTCCCACCAGAAGGGAGAGGGGTACCCAAAAATTTGGTGCTGTTACATGTATGCCTAACAGCATACCAAAAATTAGGTTTCTGGCATCACAGGAGAATTATACGTAAAGCTGATATTGTAGTAGCCAATCATGCATTTCATACTACAGCCTAATTTCTAAAACGGGTTAATGGATTAGAACAAACCTAAAAAACGGTATCGTCAACTACATACATAACTGATGATCAAGCCCACAACAGCGCAACGCTTCTCCAAGCAACCAGTTGTACACGGTGGTAACGCGGAAGTGGGCATCTTAAGCCCATTTGTTTACAAATCAGTCCATTTTTTGAAAAATTTTTGGACTTTAACTTGGCCAGACTTAATATCTAGCTAATATGTCTTCGGGGCCAATTTATAAACGACCACACAGTCTATTAATCCATTGCTTCATAATCCAAATCACATAATTTGCCATAGTTACAGTCAGGGGCGTAGCCAGCGGGGGGGGAATGGGGGGAATTCCCCCCCCCCCCGAAATTTTTTCCGACTGAAATTTTACACAAGGGTTCCCCCTTTGTTTTTTATGGTCCGGCCGGAAAAAATTTCTGATACGTCTCCAATTGACCAAATTTGGCCTAAAAATCAAAAATTTCCTCAAGTTTTTTCTGGGGGCTGCCGCCCCCAGACCCCCGCAACCTTGTGGTTCACTGTTTCTTGCTTTTGTGTTACATTAAAGCGTGTCCACGTGTATATGGGTGCATTGTGCACTATTCATATGCTTAATACACTGTTAAATGTATCTTTTTAGCTGTTTTATCGCAGCTAAAATGACATTTTTAGTAAATTTGCGGCTCGTAATGTCATAAATCTTCTCAAAGTTTTCAAATTTGCTAGCTTCTGGACCACTGTCGGTCCAGCAGTTTTGTAATTTTTGGTGTTTTGAGCTCCAATTTTACGTTCGATGCCGCTCTGGTCAAAAAAATTAGCGTTGTTTTTAACGAAATATGCTAATAAGTGTCGTTTTTTGCGTTAAAATTGCAATTACACATTGCATTGCAAATTGCAATTGCATTTTAACACATTTCAAAAAATCGAAAAGTCATTCCTCCCCCGAAATTTTTTCCTGGCTACGCCACTGGTTACAGTACAATATTGTAAAACCTTACAACTCGCAAATCTCTTAAACCTACCTCAACTTTGAGATGTTATTAATATTCTTCGAGCAACCCGCTATACCTTATAGAAAATATGTTTAGCGAAATACAGCTCTACATACTTGATTTTCATAACTTTTTTAACTCTACAATCGCAATGCACCACGTAGGACGTAAGCGCCATCATGTATACATGTATGGGAGATAGATGGGATGGGGCGACCCCCCAATGGAAGGACGGGGGGGAGGGAGAGGGTCCCCAAAAATTTGGACAAAATTCATAAATAATGGCACCTTTTCGAAAAATACAAAATGTAGGGTATTTTCGTTCGATCAGGAGGAAGGGTCCCCGAAATTTTGACCCCCTTACATGTATGAGGATAATGATATGTACTTCTGTGTAGTCTAACTTGTCAAAGACTCAAAGACTCAAACTACTACGACGACGACCTATCAGAAACATCCACAGAAGCTAGCAGGAGTACACGACTACACTTAGGTGGTTGATCAACCAAATAAACTTGACTTAGGGACACTTTCTAAAATGGATTAAACGGATTAGATTAAAATTTGTTTGCCTAATAACTTATATCCATGTTGAGTTAGACTTATAAAATTTGTGCACAAGCATGAGGTGGTACAAATAATTTCTAGCACAAATTTAGTATGAATTAATAAACGATGTCATGACTTATTGGCGAAACGAAATTTAATCTAATCCGTTTAAACCATTTTAGGAATTGGCCCTTAGCAGCTGAAGTTTAGATTGCGCTTGGGCAGGATCGGCTTTATGTAGTTCACTATTAAAGATGGTTCAAATTAAACTTTACAACTTTTCCATAGATGCAAAGAGCTCCACACCTCCGCTCAAGACTTCTTGCAGGAAACCGCAATAAAAACTACTATTAACAGTTTTTATCTTTCCCTCACTTTTTTGGAGATTTTAATCAGCGTGCTTTTAATGGCGAAATGCATTTTTGCGGAAACGAAAGCTTAAAAGAAACTTTATGCACTCATCTAGCAGTATGTCGGCTATCGGCTATAATTAGGAAATGCTCAGGCCTTGACTGATCCGAGGGGTGAAAATTCCTAACCTCAGTCAACCCAGCGTCAATCACACCCCGTTGTGAGCTTGAGCTGGGTGCCACGAAAATTTCGTCACAAATCATCATCATCGATTGTAATTGCCATCACTAATTTTTTAATAATTAATAAAGATTTAATAATTAATAAAGAAAAGTTCAGCTATGAAATTAGCAATCGATCAAATATCAGACCTTTTCAGATTTTCTATACTGTGTGTTTTGACTGTTATTTTTAAACCTTCAGATTTTCACAATTGCAGACAATTATAAGTAAAGCAGACTATGACGTAAAACTGTAGGGAAGAAAAGGTTCATTACCTTTTTCAAATTAAAAAAATTCTATGTAGCACGACGACACCAATTTCAGGGAAAAATTGATGATATAAAAGAGATTGACAGGCGGATGTATAAGGAGATCCAAGCGTTCTGGGAGGGGGGACGGCCCTCCGCCCTCTAATCCCCCATTACCCGCGCCTAGTGTTTGTGACCGGCCGCGAAAGCCGCCGGCCGGGCCGGCGGAGAAATTCCGGTAAAAGCCAGCCGGCCGGCCGGCCGGAGCGGCCGAATTTTTGAACAAAACCAACTGATCCAAATCCAGAGTGTCATTTTGGCATAAACTTAGACTGCCGGATTGTTATGCCGGCTAATTTTGTCCGTCGGTACTCGGTTGAATCTGGCTGGCCGACCGGTGTTTTTAACCGGCTGGCCGGCTGGCTGATTTTAGCAGGTCGGCCGGCCGGCCGGCTTTTCCCGGCCGGCTGGCCGGCCGGAGCCGGCTGGCAAGGGCGTACCCACGGGGGGGGGTTCAGGGGGTCTGAACCCCCCCCCCCCTTTGGCCAACTCATAAGAAAAATTCAACAAGGGTCCCCCCTTTGGTTTTTGCGGGTTCGCCGGAAAAAATTTCCGATACGTCTCCAATTGACCAAATTTGGCCCAAAAATCAAAATTTTCTCCACTTTTTCTGGGGGCTGCCGCCCCCAGACCCCTGCAACTTAGTAGCTTATTGTGTTTCTTGTTATTGTCTTTGGTTAACCTCAATGTATGTGTGAGTGAGTATATACGGTATGCAGCATCTCCTAGTTTAATACGCTTATACTGATTTGACGGTCTTCCATTGGCTTTGAAAATTTTTTCTTTCGGTGTAATTAGACACTGGAATGAATCAACCTTCCGTAACTATCAGGAAAGGATGTTCATTCAAAGATTTCGTAAAACCTGTACAAACAAATTATAAAGTACCTGTTGCGCTGTGACGCAACAGAAAAAAGCCGAGCTTTTGATCCCGAATTTTATGAATACCGGCCTTGGGACGACACATTTTCAATGCAAATTTTATTTCAAAATTCAAAAACGTTCTAGCTTCTGGGGGTTGCCGCCCCCAGACCCCCGCATCCGGGGTCTATTTAGTGACTTCTATATTTCACTAACTAGCACAGCTAAAAATTTTGGCTGAACCCCCCCCCCCCCTTTCAAAATTTCTGGGTACGCCCCTGCCGGCCGGTGACCATCAGGTTTATCAGACCATCAGAAGATTCCGGCCGGTCACAAACACTACCCGCGCCTATGTTTGGACATTACAAACTGATAATCTACATAATCAAATGTACAAAACTAAACTAAAAAACATATTCCTCGTTAAAATATAACATTTATGGCCAATAAATACTTTACAAGGACATATGGGCAAGAAGAAAAAAGTTCAAGTTCAATTTCACCATTTGGCGCGTATAATATAAGAACGGTGCACAGATCTGTAACCAGCTGTCTCAAATGTTGGTGGTAGTTTCAAATATACAGTAAATTTAGTTATTCGATTGGTTCCAAAGACATTGCAAGCGGTTTTTTGCATGATGCAGACCTGCATTTTGGTGCATGGTACAATAAAAGGTACATAAACGGAATAGAAAGGCAGTCATCCTATTGTGCATTGGGGCGGTTGTCCAATTGCCCCTTGTCATACTATAAGACAAAGACAATATGCTAGAAATGCCCCATTATTGCAGACTAATTAGAGATCGGCCGCTACGCCGTGTCGACCCCGGGCCAGCGCCAGGCGTTTTCTTAAAGTACCAGTGTTGCTCCCAATCTGTGCTTTGATAAGTTAGCGCGAGCTTTCGGACCGTGCACTCTTGAATGAATGAATGAATAAATAAATGCACACGTAGCTTAACTTCATATCTCACACTCATGATTCAGAGTGACGACGGCGGTCAATTTATATGAAGATCCCAGTTACCGTGAAGACACGTACGACAGTTACTACACAGTACACGGCGGTTTGTTTGCGACATCGAATATTATGCACCACTTCATTTGATTGATTCTAGGCTGAAGCCTCCACCCGGCGACATGGTCGGCCCGCTGCCACGCATGCCCGGGCCGGTGTCGGATCGCGGGCTGCCATGCAGCCGATTGAGCGTCAACCCGAGGCCGGCGCGCCGCCTGGTCGGCCTGTGGCCCGCCACCGGCCCGGGCCGATCTCTAACACTATTGTTATATGCGTGGTCCTTTGGTGTTCTGTGGTCCATGCTATTGCCTATTTTCGGGAATGCGAGCTGCCCAAAACCGCTCGGGTCAATTGATCTCCATCAATGACCGGAAGCAGTTATAATTGTAATCATCATCACCCTTGTGTGGTCAACTCTTGTGATATTTCGAATTTCCCAAAATTAGGACCCTGTTATATAGTAAGAAAAGCATAAACTACTAACCGTTTTCTTTGCTCAATCCAATTGGAGGCATCGTCATCATTGCTTAGCGGTACTCTGATATGCTGAAACAGTAGGAGTTATTCCTTTACCATACTAAATTATTTTGGTTTAGTTCGACTAAACAAATTACAACTATATAAATGCTTGCAAAATGCCACTCCTAGTGTGCAACTGCTTAATACCACTGTTACATAAAAATACAAAGAACTAAGAAATACCAAATTTTGACTGACAGAAGAAACAAGCCCAACCTGCGGCAAAACCTTCAGTAAGTATTAAGAATTATGTTCAAGTAAGCTGACCAGCAGGTCAGCTAAAACCTGTTGTGCAGCAGATAATTATCTCATTGTAAAATGTGTATGCAAAAGTTCAATGCGTTTTTATGCAATCTTACAATAAGTTGTTTATGCAAAAACTGGAAGTAGTTTTAATTATCTTACAACAAATTATGTAGGAATGGGTTGTTTTGATGAGTGAGAAGTGTATTCATTCTTTCATCACCAACAAGCAGCAGTTTCATGCAAATTTTTTCAGTAAGTTTTTGCTGTCAAAAATTAGTACTTACACTAAGTTTGACCCTGCCGCTTAAAAGATTTAGAATATAAAATTAAAATTGTTCTAAAAAATTATATTTACTTAGTCCTTCAAAGTCGAAGGCGAACGCAAAAGAACTAAATTTTGGATGTATTCATCAGTATAGAAATTATTATTATTCATTAGTGAAAAATTAATTCATCATAAGGTCAATTTTGTAACAAAGTTTATTCATCGTCATGTTACCCCTCCTTTTTTCTGTGAAATTGATACTGTGAAAGTGTGAACTATTTTTTATGTTTTGAATTAAAAAAATTTGAACGCTTTGTAATACTATTTGATGTTTTGGATTAGATCATGTTGCCTTTTGTTAAAGTAATGACAACACTGCAAGGAAAAATTCAAATTATGGCCAAGCGGGTGTCACTAACTTAATCTTCTGAATCCTAACGCATAATATATTATTAATTATCAATAGTGCATAAATAGCAATATACATATAACTTATGCAATAATAAAATTAAACTTAACAAAATTGTATAACGGTTTACATCCATACTTTAAGCAACTTTTAATAATAAGACCCCGACAATCAAAAGTTTCAACACGCAAATCATGCAATCTGCTTCTTGGCCAGCTTATGCCAAAAAGCAGTATAAAGACCTGCCGCCGCTGGGGCGGCGGCAGGAAAAATGACTACAGTTAGCAGGAAACATATGTAAGATGCTGCCAACAAATTTATCTGGTCAAATGTTGGTACTATCAGCAATGTGACACACGCGCACTATGTGACACACATGAACTAAACAAACGCACATTGACATTTTTCCTGCTTACAGTGTAACTTTTGCAGTAGACAATGATGTGACGCTCGCGCAGTAGCTCTAATATGCAAAGCAAACTAACGCACAGACGTACATTGTACTACAAGCCCAGTGTATTCCGCCAGAAATCAAAATTAGAGACCTGTTGTGCTGTGGCACAACAGGAAAAACACAAATGAAAATCTTTGAATTGTAACCAATCTGCAATTATAACTTCTTCGCAAAATTTTCACAAT
>JASANF010003882.1:0-12722 GCA_030248245.1 Trissonchulus sp. WLG1_4 | reverse complement strand
CTGCTTAGCGAAGCTTTAAACACAATCAAACTCTGTTAGATTTTCAATGAAATGGCCATTTTTCTATACGCCATAAAGTTTTACGTGCTAAGTCCTTTGCTGCGCCCAGAAACTTGGAACAAAATTTAAATTGATAATCCGCACAAGTACTATTAATCTGGTTCAGGGTTTTTTTTTCAAAAAATTTTGTGTGCATAATTGTGCAAAATTTTAACTTTAGTGTGCAAAATTTTATTTTTCTGTGCAAACTGTAAATGTGTTTTCTTCGCCTATATAGAAGCAAATATACGCGTTTTTATACCTCTAGAGGTCGTACGTATCAGTGGCGTACCCAGAATAAAAAGTCCGGGGAGGGAATGACTTTTCAATTTTTTTGTAATGGGTGAAAAGGCATTTTTTAGCAATTTTAACACGAATAAAACGCCTTCAAACGCAAGATTACTAAACCAAAAAGGTGTAGGGGTCTGGGGGCTGCTAGCTCCCAATAAAAATTGGCGAGTTTTTCCAATTTTTAGGCCCAATTCGGTCAACTGGAGACGTATATATCAGAAATTTTTTCCGATAGAAAAATTCAAAACAAAAGATAGTCAGTAACGTCACATCAAACAGTGTATATAACACAAGTAAATGTAGCTGTAGCATATACTCGTGTAGACATGTAAGTGCAGCTTAATGTACTCGTGTATACATCAATAGGCTTTGATGAAAGATAAGGCCTAGTAAGCCACAGAGTCGCAGGGGTCTGGGGGCAGCAGCCCCCAGAAAAAAATTGGGGAAAATTTTGATTTTTATGCCAAATTTGGTCAATTGGAGACGTATCAGAAAATTTTTCCGGCCGGACCATATATATAATATATAAACCAAAGGCGGGACCCTTGTGGATAAAATAACTTGGAAATAATTTCGGGGGCGGGGTTTTCCCACCATCCGTCCACCCTGGGTACGCCCTTGCTGGTTGCTGCTATGTTTATGTTGGTGTGCTGAAATTCTAAATATTGGAAATCACTGGCATTAGCACGATGGCTGTCAGATGCAGATCAAAGAAATTTTTTGAGCGAGGAGAAGTCGACCTACCTTCCTTGACTTAATCTTGCAAAAAATGTGCATGCCATAATTGGCGGAGGTCTTGGGGCGGCAGCCCCCAGAAGCCACAGCTTTTGTAGAATTTTGAAAAAATTTTGCATTGAAAAACATAGTATTTCATCAACACTTGTTTAGGAACCTGGGTCATTGTGCTGAAATCTGTCCCCTGAAAAAGCAGTCCCCTGAAAAAGCAGTCCCCTGAAAATGCAGAATTTTTTTATTTCTCTGGCAAAATGGTTAATGAAAGACGAAACGGAAATTTTTTGGCGGGCCATAAAATTCAAAGGGGGCAACTTGAACAACAATTACGCAAATCATGCGCCATTTGCCAAAAAGCAGTATAAAAACCTGCCGCCGTTGATGATACCGCCAGTGATGTCAGTTGATGCAGGGGTCTGGGGGCGGCAGCCCCCAGAATTTTTTTCGATTTTGCATTAAAAACAGTGCATTTTCAGCATGTCCTAGGCCCATCGGGCAGTGTGCATTATTGTGCAAAATTTTAATTTTTGTGTGCAAAATTTTAAAAAAGTGTGCATTTGCACAGAGTTTTGCACAAAAAAACCCTGATTCTGGTTAGGCATTAGGTCTCCCTCCGTTGGAGTTGGGAAGTCTCAGATGGTGGTACATGGCGTGGATGATAGGAGTGATTTCAGGACACTTCAAACACCATCACATCATCACAGACTTGTCGTCCCCCCCCCTATCCCACTGTGTGTGTGTGTGTGTGTGTGTGTGTGTGTGTGTGTGTGTGTGTGTGTGTGTGTGTGTGTGTGTGTGTGTGTGTGTGACTGACTCTGTGTCTGTGGCGGCTCTATCTCCCACGTCGCTGCTCTCAGATGCGGTCTCCCACTCGTCGTTGGCGTGGTCAGACAGCACCGCCGCGCCCCCCACGGCCCCCTGGGTGCTGCCGCTGGGCGATGCCTGCCCGCCCCCCTCCCCCTCCCCCTGCGGTGCGCCCCCCGACTTGTGGCCAGCCCAGGCCCGAGTGGACGCCGACCGCGAGCCCCGTGTCCCGCCGCGCCCACCGCCCCCCGACCCTTCGCCGCCCGACGGAGCCCGCTGGAAACGAGGCGGCACGCTGCATCGGTAGCCTGCAATTATACACACACCTTTGCTTGGGGTAGACTTCACAAAAGTTACCACAGCTGCAAGACTACTAGAATATTCTGACAATAAACAGGTGCACACCTTAACAAATGAAACGCGACGTGATTTGGTTACGAAAAGAATAGATTTTGACTATCAAGAGTACAGCAAGTAGTCACAAGTCACGTCACTAAAATAAACGTAGCGCAGTTTTTTCTTGTCAGTCTTGTTATTGCTTGTTGGCTACTGCCAGTTAAACAAACAGAAATCGACGACTGTGCATGCATTAAAGTTTACATAATTATAGTGCACTAATGCCTCACGCCTGGCTCCCGCCCCACGCTATAGGGCTTTCTAACGGAGATAGGAACCGCATCCGAGAACGAACACGCCAAAGGATACTTATCTATCCGCGGGTTACCGTTTACCTGGCCTACCTGGCCCTCAGCACAAACCTTGTCGTCCATTGTCCACATTTTCATCCGCACCGCCAGCGTTGTCCTCGTCGCCGTAGTAGCGTCGGTTGGCGCCTCGTCGTCTGTTCCCAGCGTCACCCTGCCACGAGCCACTGCTGAACCCTCCCCTGTTGGGAGCTGGCCTTCCGCGGCCCTCGGCGAACTGATGGAAGCCGCCCCGACTGGACACTCGACTGCGACCCAGACTGAACCCAGAGCCCATGCGCCCGCCCCCGCCCCCGAAGCCAGCCTCGTAAGTCTCCAAGTTGCCTGCCGTGCCGAAGCCGGCCTCAAACCGACGCCGACCGCCTCCATCGCGGCCTCGCCCGACCGGAATCAGAGGAGGGGGCCGAGCCTGGGAACCGCCGGGAGGCAGACTGCGGCCTCTGGCACCCCGCCCCCCGCGGCTGGAGTAGAACTGCTGCTGCTGTCCCCCCTGCGGCGCTGACTCCCCGTTGTACAACCGTGCCCCCCCTTGCGAGCGACTCTGCTTTCCGCCCCCGCGAGTCGAGCCAGGGCCCCCTCTCCCGCCCCGCCGACTGCCCCCCACCCCCTTGGCAGCGTCTGTGCTCTCCTGGGACGAGTCCGTGCCCCCGGTCGCCAGTCCGGCACTGCTGTCGGCCACCGACGCCGGACTTTGCTTGCCGTCCTCTGCGGGCTGCTTGGCCAGGCCTTGGTCATCCACCTGCTGTGGCGCGGGGGGCATCTGGAACTGGTCGATTACCAGCATGGGCTTGTCCTGGGCCCCCTCCACGGCCTCCACCTGCCCCTGTCCCGCCCCGAAGCCCAAGCCCGAGTGGTATTCATTGATGTAGTCCTGGTTTCGATTGCGACTGCCCCCAGCGCCACGCATGCCCAGACTGCCCGAGCCAGAGCTGCCTCGCACTCGACGACTGGATATGAACTCCCGCCGCGCCCGGCCGCCAGACACCAGCCCACCGGCCAGGCCCCGGCCTCGACTCGTGCCCCGTCGCCCACCGAAGTTCCTGCTATTGGGCCGATTGAGACCCTTGGCCTGTCCGTGCTGTGCAAACTCGTTGGCCTGGTGCTCCTGCGCGTAGTGCTCCTCCCCCTGCGCCTCCTCGCCGCCCCCGACCCCCGCCTTGCTGTGGCTGGTGTCGTTTTTGGCTCTCTCCTCTTTGCGCTGCTCCCACACATTCTTACTGCCCGTGCCCTCCCTCCGGACCTGGGCCTGGTCTGGTTGGCAGTTGTGCACCTGGGGGGCCTGTGGCGAGTCCCTGTGCTGGGCGGCTGCTCGTGCGCTGGCGTGGTCCTCATTGGCTGGCGTGGTCTCTGCGCGGTCGTCGTTGGGAGTGGTGGCGGCCGGTCGTTTGCGCGAGGTCAGGGTTACGACGGGCTGCTGTGGCTGTGGTGCGGCTGGCTCGCCCTTGCGGCTGCCCTGGTTGCCTTGGTTGCCAGTGCCCGCGTCGGGGGGCAGCGAGGAGGCCTTGGTGTGTCGCTGGGAGCCCGGAGTCCGCTTCACCATCCCCGTCACGCCCAACACTTCCATCGATTCCCCTGAAACAACGCAACACAACAGTAACAAAACACTCAGGCCCTTATTCAGTTCCCCTCAAGCACACTCTTAATTTTTGAGACAAGCATTTTTATTCAGCCAGGTTATTTTACAGTTTTTCAGGGTTGGTTTTTTTCCGGAAAAAAATTATGGCCGGAAAAAAACCGGATTTTTCAGGTTTTTTTCCGAGTTTTTCCAATGTTCAAAAATGACGGTAAATTAGTTCTCGAGTGTAATTTTACACTTTCCGTCTTACTTCATTATTATTCACTAGTGACTCTGCATTGCATATTTTGCTTGGTCTGCAGTAGATTGATGCTATAACAACCATGTTAGCCAGGTCTTCTATTGTCTTCTATGCTAAGTTGCGTCAATGGTGAACCTGAAAATTTGCTTTTTATCGGCTTGATTAGGGTAGGCTTTTGTAGTGTAGTTGCTACAAGTGTATTTATCATATATCCGGACTTTTGTATCATCCGCCATTCAGTGCGGTATTTTAGCCTTTGAACAAGAATATTATTTAACTTTAATTTTAAGGGCCTATTTCATTACCGGATTAAAGCGTTAATTTTAATCGGACTAAACGGCTAAACGGTTTAAAAATTAAGCTTAAAAATGCCATTCCAAAACCTCCGGATTAAACGGACTTAACTTTTAGCGCGCTGCGTTTTAATCGGACTAAACGGACTTAACTATGCACGCTAATGTTGAGCGTGCATGTTAAATCCGTTTAGTCCAGTGATAGTTTTAACAAGCTCGTCTGCTGAGTAAGAAATGTACCTCCTGATAGAATACTGATCAGGACCTTGAAGTGTCTATATTCCGCAGGAAATATTGAACGCGGCCATAACCGCGGATTAGTGCAACGTTTTGGCGAAGAGTAAAACATTGAGAAGATTGTCATTTTTGGACGAAAGGCTCTTGCTTCTATTCAGTTCTATGTGTCTGCAGTGTCAAGTACGTATGTAATGCACTGAAGCCTCGGAACTGTAAACCTACTAATAAAATTCAGTAAACTAAATTTCATTGAATATAGTTAATTATATATAGGTTATTAAAGATATTACGCTAGCTGCAGACTGGCCAGTTTAACTATTATAGTCACCGATCTTGTTCAAGATAAACTGTAGTGGCAACAGATAATAAAAACATACAGGTATGTGCCCAGCCAGGGTCGTTGGTTGAATGTTGTAAAATTCCTACGTAAAATTCTATTTAATTTTAGTTTACATGTAAAGCTCTATTTGTTTTTTTATGTTTTTAATAAAGACTGCTAAGTGCTTGCTGAGTCGCTTCAGAGTATTTTTACCTTTCAGTAGACTCTGCATTACATCTACTTCTTCTCAGCGGCCGGCTTAGCTCAGTTGGTAGAGCGTCCGACTCTTAATCGGAAAGTAGGTGGTTCGAGCCCACTCCGGCAGTCACTTTTTGAAAATTCCATACCGCTCTTCTGCACCTGCAGGCAGTCAAGCACTACAGAATTCGGTAGCTGATCGACCTACCTGCCTTTCCAGTGTTAATTAACACTGGAAATTTGACCTACCCAAAATTACATAGGAAATCGAGAATCTGAATATAGTATATACGCGGCCCCTGAGGGGGCCGCGTAAAAATGGGGTGAGAATAAAATTAAGCAGCTGACTTATTTTAACTAGTTTAGTCCGTTTAACACGATTTGCCATTCCTAAACCTCGGACTAAAGTCCAGTCCGTTTAATCCGGTAAAGGAATAGGCCTTTAACTTAGCATTTCAAAAATAGACCAATGATTTGAAAAATTTATTTTAAAGACTAATTGTTTTATCAAATTAGCACCATAATGGTAACCGCCCTATACTTGCAGCAAACGGGGCAGAATTGCATCTGTGGAGAGGCTTACCTGGCTGAAATAGGTCAAACCCCTAGATAGGTACTTAACGCTGTCATGCTGTTTTTATGCATTCTGGTTTAGTACTTCAATTCTTATAATATAATCTTATAATCTGCGTGCATCAATAGCACCAATATTGATCCACTAAATAGAATAATGAGGATAAGATCGGGGTATATGTTTTGATGCCGATGGCCGATCCAATTTAGCTGCTTTAATAAACATTAAGACATTTGATAGCCAAAAAAGTTCCGCAAAAAAAAATAAAAAATCGAGAAATTGCAATCGGCTGCGGCCCGAAAATTGCCCCAAAAATGAATTTAAAATAGAAAAATTGTTAAAATTTTGCGACTGTCGCCGGAAAGGAGCCAAAACCAGAGACTACCCCACCAGGAGTCGCGCACCTCCCCATCGTCGATTCCTACCGTGCATCATTGCTTACACACCTGGAAAAGGAGTGGCTAGCTTCTAAACCGTATATATTTCAATATTCAATGGTCATGAAGGGCTACACAAATATCAAAACTCGAAGTCAGGATACATAACTTTCCTTGTGATTCCACACACTACCAACCTATTTAATAGCCTTAATTAGTTGCAAAAAAAGGCTTACTTTGATTCTTTGAAGCTTGTTGAGCAAGTTAAACGTTATACAACAATTTTCCAATTTCGAGTTTTTTCCGACCCCTCGGAAAAAAAACGGGAAAAAGTTTTTTTCCGGGAGTTTATTTCCGGTGCCCAACCCTGTTTTTTATAAATAAATCCAACTTGCAAAAACATTCAAAATAACAATGCTATGCCAAAATGGTTTGTTGGAACAGCAGCTTGCTCTGAATAGTTAGGGAGGGGAATAGGGAGGGGAAGCCTTGGCCCAGCCCTGCCCAGACAGTGGGCTCCGGAAATAGTTAGGGAGGGGAAGCCTTGGCCCAGCCCTGCCCAGACAGTGGGCTCACCGATCATGTCCTCCTCCAGCTGTTGTTGTTGTTGTTGTTGTTGTTGTTCGGGCGGCGGTTGTGCCTGCTTGCCGGCTTCGGTCCAGCCCCTGCGTTTGGACGGCTCCGGGGCTGCTGATGGGTCCTCGGGTCCAGAGCGGCCTCTCAGCCTCAAACACACATACACAACTACTCAGTCACAGCTACTTAGTCACATGAACCTACCCTCAAACCAAGGTCAAAGGTCAAAATATGATTTAGACAGATGAAGCGATGAAGGGCGGTAACTTGTCAGTATTCAAACCATTTCAGCAAACAATTGTGTAAGCCAAAGCATTGCATAAAACATCACACAAGTTACCAAACATCAACTGGGATAAAAAAGCAATTATCTATCATTGCAAACTTTTGAAACAATTTATTGCAGTCACTCAGTGTTGTACTACTTCCTAATTCCAGAGTTAAACCACATATTTACTGCGCTAGAGGGTCCTACCGTTGCTGTGCGTGTGAGTTAGCCCGGCCCTGGCCCCCCTCGCTGTCAAATGGTTGCTGTGTGGCAGTCTGGTCCTCGTGCCGGCTAAACAAGGAACATCGGGGGGATAGATGGTTCTGTCCTTCAGGGACAAGGACACGGACAAATTTAAAGTGCAAAATCGACAGCATTTGGCGTTTTATTTAGACTTAACCCCAACATTTTTCACGCAGAAACTGCTACAATTGGTTGGTCAAGTGTTTGGGAATCGCTTAGGGACAAAACGATAAATACAAGCACAAGGACAAGGACCAAATGAACCGGGCTTTGCAATGCCCCTTCCAACCCAAAGCACTGCATAGTGCATAGTACATCAGTAGCCCGTTTCAATAAAAACACAGGCCCACAGGCACAAATTTGTGGGCCTGTGACCTGTGGCCACAGGTGCCTGTGAATTCCGTTTCAATAAGCATAAAATGCTGCCTGTCACAGGCCACAGGCACAGGTCATAAATTCACTGCTGACGCACACAATTTGACTGCATGCTTGGCTTGCCAGCAAACGCACATAGGTACGCTACGGAATAACAGCTTGCCTGTTATATGCATGTTAAATGAATTGAAATGTTCCTGTGGCCTGTGCCTGTGAGATATTGAAACAGAACTCACAGACACAGGCCCACAAATTTGTGGGCCTGTGAGTTTATTGAAACGGGCTACAGAGAAACTCCTACTCGTACAGATGCACCGAAAAATGAGCAGCATTGTGAGTGACCTACCTCTGGTGAGATTGGTAAGTAGTTTGCCGAGAAGACAGGTGGTCTCCTCGCAGGGCGGCCATTGGCTCGGAGTGTTGTGTGTCCGGCGAATTGCTACGGAAATCGCTTCCACAAAACGAACCACCTGAAACATAAAACTTACTATCAAAATAATTCACAAAACATTATTAAATACAGCATGGACAGGTGGGGCGGCTAACGGAACTCAGGGTGGGTGCGGCGTGGTCCTGACCGGGCCATGGCTGGATGAGGGGGCCGGGTCCAGCTGTCCGGACGTCGAATTCTCTCTTAGGGGGATCCTTGGAAGAGCCCTCGAGTTCTCCAGGGCCCGGTTTCATAAAAGATCAGTTGCGATTCATTAGTAACACTGATATAAGCTAGAAAATAAGTTATAACTTTGCTTTAACTTAATCCTTCTGTTGGAAATTTTCACGACATATTGCCAATATGTTAGATAATGTGTGTGTAAAATTTTGTTACATTTGCTTGATGCAGACAAAAGTCTAGCTAAGCCAAAGTCATTCATTAGTCCCAAATATTTGTAAATATTAGTGGTTCTAAAAAATTCACTAATATTTGCAACTAATGAATGACTTCAAGTTAGCTATAGATTTTACTGGATAACTTGATTATTGTGAGATTTGAACCACATGTGGTGTAACATATTGGCTATCTGTCACGAAAATTTCCAGCAGAAATATTGTGTAAAGGTCAAGTTATACTCGATTTTGGATGTTGCACCAGTGTTACTAATGAATCGCAATTCATTGTTTATGAAACCGGACCCAGTGCTATCATGCCTATCCGGACTACAGTTGTTTACTTGGCAAAATGTTCTCGCATACTTAGTAATAACTATTTGCAAACTTTGTTGTTGTTGTAGTTGTTTTAAACGTTCCATATCCCCACGGCGTCGTTATAGTTGTAGAAAGGTGGCCGCTTCGGTGGGCCTCGCCCAGAGGTCGCGCACTGTCAGTGAGGTCCTGTTCCGCGAGTAGTTGAAGAGGTGTATTGTGTCGTGAGGTGTCTTCTTGCATCTTGGCCAGGTGTTTGGGGTGTCTGGGTTGAGCCTGTGTCTATAGCTGTACAGTAGGTAGCTGTATCCGGACCGAAGTTGTGACAGCCAGGTTCTGGTCTTGGTTCTCAGCCATCTTCTGGCCAGGTTCACGTCCAGCAGCTTTGACTTACATGTATATAATCCTTTGATGCAATCTTTAAAGCCCCTGTTGCTGTTCTTAGAGCATTATTCTGAGCTACTTGTAGTTTCTCCAGATTTGACTCTTTGATGTTTGGAAACCAGACAGGAGTAGCATAGTTCTGGATTGCTCGACCCGTAGCTTTATAGGTAAGCAGGATCGTTTCCTTATCTGGTCCCCATGCTGACACAGCCAGAGCTTTTAGAACATTGTTTCTAGCGGCCAGACTCTTTGTTGCTATGTCGGCATGCTTGTTGAAGGTCAGCTTTGAGTCCAGTGTAACGCCCAGCAGCTTCGGGTACTTTTCCAGTGGAACCAGGTGGTTATGCACGGAAATTTGTGGGTGTAGGTTGTATTCCTGTTGCAAACTTTGTTCCTCCTCCTCTACCCGCCCCCGCCCCAACTTACCCATTGCGTGCTTTCCGCCTGCCTCATCTCGGTGTCCTTGCAAACGAGGGGGCGGTGCTATGCGTTTCTTGTTGCCGCGTTTCTAAAACAAACTATTGCTTACATTACTAAAATAATATTACATTACTAAAATATTATTATAATGACCAAACACTACCTATTAACTAATTTCTCAAGGCAGACATTTTGCTAATGATTTATATGATTCAGAGACAGAATTTTTACACTCGCACTCTGCTATTTGCGCTTGTATATATTAACTTGATCGTCAAATTACCATTATACTGAGGAACGTGGCCCACGGGGGAAGTAGCCAATGGTTGAACCCTCCACCCATGTTTTTCGATTAGAAAACTAGTAAGGAAAAATGCCCTTGTCGGGCGGCTCCTTGGCAGGTTTTTTTTTCAAAAAAAAATCGTGAGCAAAATTTCAATTTCAGTGAGCAAAATTTCAGATCGGTGAGCAAATCGTAAATTTGCTAGTTTACGTTTTATGCTTGGTTATCGCCAGACGCGTACCCTGAAAAGTGGTATTATTGCACTTTTAACGCCAAAAGCGACACTTATTAGCATATTTCGTTGAAAAACAACGCTAATTTTTGTGAATTGAGACCTCAAAGTGAAGAGAAGTGGCTCAAAACACCAAAAAGTACACCTTAGCTGGGCCATTGAGGGTGCAAAAGCTATCATTGCAATATTACAAATATGGAAATATTACAAAAAATTTTGACATTGGGCACCGTAATCATTGTCATTATTCGAGACGTTTCAGAGAATTTTTTGGGACGGGCAACAAAAGACCAAGGGAGCTAGCACCCTTGTGACCTTGTGTGCTAAAATTCACGGAGAAAAAAATTCCGACTGCACAATATATAAACAATTAAAAAGTGCGTGATGCACCTATACATACCAATGCATACAGGGGCGTAGCCAGGGTTTATTTTTCATTTTTTTCTTGGTGGCCAGCTGGCCACTACACCTAAAATTTTAGTGGCCAATGCAAAAATTTAGTGACCAATTACAAAAACGCGCTAAAAAATGTGCTATCGATTTTCTGCTTTCAGGATCGGTTAGAGGATAAATTCACATACTCGTACAGCCCATACATGTAACAGAACAAAATTTTTGGGTACCCCTTCCTACCCCCCTTAATGGGACCACCCCCTCCCCTGAGTCTACTGATTTTTGTGTCCCCCTCCTCTGAAAACGACGCAATTTTTACATTTTCTTGGCCACAATTTTGGTAAATTTTTCGTAAAAGACGCCGATTTGTTCCATTTTTGGCCGAAAATTTTTCGCTCGCCAGGACCCTTTCCCCTCTTTTACCCCCGGCGGAACCCCACCCGCCTAACCCCCGGAACCGAATCTTTGGGGGGGGGGGAGGGATCTTCCCCCGATACCCCCAACTACATATAGGGTATATACAGCAGTATTTAAATTATTTGAAAAAATGAAGTTACTACGTTACGTTGTACCTTGTATCATACTTTTGCCGTGATTTTTTCGTTATTTTGCCATTTTGACAACATTATTATTGAATACACATAGGACAGTTCGTAATAGTGAAGCAGTTTTGGTAGGTAATTTACTCAAAACAATGTTAATGGGCTGCTACCTAGGTCAAAACTTAAGGTTCGACAATTTTTTTATTTTTAAAAATCTTACTCTGAACTCTCCAAGGCTCGTCAACCTCAGGCAAAAACAATTACAGTAAGCTTGAAGAAGGTGCACGGGCAAGAGCGTACAAGCCCCTCAGGAGTCCCCATTTGGACAGATAGCGCAGTCCACTTATGGCCGATTCGACTAAAACTCGGCACAGTAATAGCCCGAATATATGCAAAAAAAATCGTATATATGATCAGGGTTGTGCACCGGAAAATTTTCCGCGGAAAAAAAATGTTTTTTTCCGGAAAATGGAAAATTTTCCGGGGGTCCGGAAAAAAAGAAAAAAATGGAAAAAATTTCAAAGTTTATTTATTTATTTATTCAGAGTTTATTTCAGAAAATTCAGAGTCTATTTGATTTTAATGACCAAAATTACATTTTGTTCATGTAATAGTGAGTGCCCTACAATAGTGAGTGTAAAAAAGTGAGCAAACAAAGTGTACAAGGCGCCCCCCCCCCGTTTTCAAAATCTTGGCGACGCCCCTGTATGGATTAGTATGTATATGTGCATCGCGCACCTTTTAATTGTTTAATGTGCAGTCGGATTTTTTTTCTCCGTGAATTTTAGCGCAAGGCCACAAGGGTGCTAGCTCCCATGGTCTTTTGTTGCCCATCCCAAAAAGTTCTCTGAAACGTCTCGAATAATGACAATTGTAGTCATTTTACGGTGCCCAATGTCAAAATTTTTTGTAATATTTCCAGATTTGATAGCTGTTGAGCCCTCACTGGCCCAACAAAGGTGTACCTTTTCGTGTTTTGAGCCACTTTTTTTCACTTTGAGGTCTTACTTCACAAAAATTAGTGTTGTTTTTGAACGAAATGTGCTAATAAGTGTCGCTTTTGGTGTTAAAAGTGCAATAATACCGCTTTTCTGGGTACCTGGCAATAACCAAAGCATAACACGTAAACTAGCAAATTTACGATTTGCTCACCGATCTGAAATTTTGCTCACTCAAATTGAAATTTTGCTCAATTTTGCTCACGATTTTTTTTTGAAAAAAAACCCTGGTCCAGAGTTTTACTTTTTTCAGTACAAAGTGCCGATTTTGAAAAAAACCCTGAACAACAGTAAATATAGCCATTTTGCTAGACATTATTTTTTATCTTTTATCTTATCTTATTTATCTTTTTTATCTCTTTTTTCTTTCTTTATTTTGCTAATTTTTTTCCATTTTTTTCCGATTTTCGGAAAAAAATGGAAAATTTTCCGGAAAAAATGGAAAATTTTCCGGCCTTCATTTTTTTCCGGAAAAATATCAAC
>JASANF010003881.1:0-25780 GCA_030248245.1 Trissonchulus sp. WLG1_4 | reverse complement strand
AGCTTTAAAATGCTATTTTTTACTAGGTGCTTTTTTAAAATAACATTAACGGTATTCGGATTTACGATAAATTTTGGGTCCCAAAATTACATATTCATCGGTAAAGCTAGGTTAACTTCACCCACATGTAAGGTTAAGGTAAATTTAACTTTTTGGGCAAAGGTAAAATTTAAATCTTGAAAACTAGGCGTAATGTTGATCATTGTCCACTAAAAATTTGAAAAAAACATTATCTTTAGCTACAAATTATGTAAGTTAGAGCATTTTTTATGCGCAACTCTAAAAGGTAACTTCAGCTATCACATTGGCTTTAGGTCATCATCTGAGAATATGATCTGGCCTCAACTTATCTGTGGGTGGCCTAACTTTACCTGCAGGTAAATTTCGAGAGTTTTACTCAGCATAGCATTGATGTAAGTTTAACTGAGCTGTATATTTTGCTATAAATTATCACTGTGTAAATAGAAATATCAGGTTCACCGAATGTTACAATATAATTAACAAACATTATACCTACCTATTTAAATCTAAGCTTTGCGAATCTGAATTTGTTCAAAAACTGATTTCTACATGCAGCCGTATACCCGCTATATTAATTACTCAAGTACAGTACAGCTCATGATGTTAATTTTGAGCCCCAGTGTAAAACATTATGAAAACGTGTGAATCTAAAAAATTATATTTATACTCAAGTGTTGCCGAATAGGTACATTCGCTCGCAGCCTTAATCGCACGCTTCGAGAAATTTTTGAAGTGTCGACACCATAATTATGCAGAATATCGACATATTCCTGAAACTCGCGGGAATAAGAAATTATGAAAAATGGGAAAAGAAATTATAAGCTGTTTATCAGAAAAGCTCTCCTAAGTGCATCTGTCCAACAGTTTGTTTTGGCAACTTGACGATTTGGAAAATCAAGCACAGATGTTCGTTGAGAGATTTTTTAGGAAACTAGGATAGTTTTTACGTTGTTATTTGGAAATATATTTCGGCTAAAGAATTGCCCATTGAGTGGTTTGAGATAGATTAAGTCGGCTGCATGCAGGCAATCCCCGAAAATTTTGGTGCAGACTATTTTCGAAAACTATTTGGAAATTTGAGCTTATTTTTTTAAAGCTTAGACAAAGTACACTAAACAGATTAAGTTCATCTTGTTACAGCTTCAAGTACTTTTAGCTTATATTCATGTAGCTGTCAAAGTTGTTTTAACAGCCAGCAGTCAGCTAGTTAGATAAAATTAGTTAGTTAGGACGTTAGTTAGTAGATAGTTTATTAGTGCATGGTGTGCGTACTGTTCTTTATTTGACGATTTGTTACGACAAGCTTCATCCTTTGTAAAAAATGACCAAAATTGACCGGAAAGTACAAATAAGCTTTTTAAATTTAGTTTTTTACTTTCTTATATTGAAAATTGGTTCTGGATCGTGAACCTTCTGCATCATTTTAATTGAAAAATTTTTGTTTGCGCTTGACCACCAATTTTCGCGAAGAGTGAAGATAGTCGCATACCGACGAGTGGGGAACTATTTTGCACAGTACTGTAGCAACTGCTGTTGGGAATGACAGACTTGTATATTGAATTTTCCACATGAAAAGGGTAACTTGTGCTGTTATTTTGGCTTATTTCAGCTAATTTAGCTTATCTGACGTAATTATTGGGCAAAATTTGTTTACATACAAAGATGTTATTTTGGATTTATTTGCGTTAGTGAAAGGAAGTTTGCGAAGAGTTGATGGTTTCTTACAAAACTTTAATAGTTCAAATACGGTGACATCTCGCATTCCCAAGCCTCTAGCTACATACATTTATGTAATGATGCAGCTTATTTTTTTGTATTAGCATGATTACTTTCGTTTATTTCCTTTATATATGTAAGCATAATTTTTGATAGACTTCAAAAAAAGTTGTGCCTGCTTACGTACTGAAGCTCGTGACAAAAGAGCAAAATATTCTACCACTAGATGCTTATGTTTAGCTTATTTTGCATTAAATACTTCCTTCAAGTGGTTAGTAAGTTAAAAGACATGGAAAACCAAAAAAATGACTCACATTTAGGATTTTAATAAGCTACTTTGGCTCAAAATTGCCCTAGGAAAGATGTGCGTGGCATTATAAAGTTCAGACTTCATCTAAAACTGCGAGGACACGTGACATCCGATGCAAATTAGATTATTAGTTGTGTGTTATATTTTGTGTGATATTTTTATAAAAAATGGAAAATACTTACTAAAAACTGTCTAAAAATAAAAAAGCTTTTAGAAAAATAGTTTGCGTAAACTTCATCGACTTATGGACGGATGTGTGTTTGGAAGAATTAAATGTAAAATACCTATGTACCTTTTAAGATTCTAAAAAAGTGATGCTAAGTTATACTGAATATTCGACAGCTCCGAAAAAAAAATTACTTTATGATTCAAAAAAGTAATTTATGGGAGTTGGCACAATGGCCAAGATGTCCACTACATTGATGTGAATTTTTCACCCCCAAACTGAACGTTTTTATTCCATTAAATTAAAACTAACTTGTGAACATGAAAAAGAAACAAACAAAAAAAGCAAAAATTGATAGATCATAAGGGTTGGCTAAAACTAACCAAAACGCAGGGTTGGCTAAAACGCAGGGTTGGCTAAAACGCAGGGTTGGCTAAAACGCAGCGTTGGCTAAAACGCAGGGTTGGCCGTACGTTAGGTCGTAGTAACTGCACTTACAGGCAAAGAAGTATGTAGCTGACTTCTGCAAGTGTTTTACAATTGTAACAATTGTCCGAGTGCAATATTTGTTGAAAGAAAGAGGAAGACCTAATTTCAATAGAAAGAGAAAAATGACGGCGGAAATCGCAGCTGTGCCGCTCGCACTGGCGACAAGAGTGTATTACCTCGACTAAAGCACCCGTCAAGCCACTCACGAGTCACGAAACAATAAAGCCCCCGGGGCTTTATTCGAGGAAATACGGTAATCACTATACCACAACCCTCAAGTCTCATAGATCCTATTTCTTAAGTAGATTAGAGGTAACAGTAGAATTTTGTCATACAAATTCATACAAATCACAAATCTTTTTATCACAATTGTTACAATTGTAAGACTTGTAGAACGGAGCGCTTGTAGAACGCAACAGACCACAAACTGGCTGAAGGCTGGTTGTTTTCTATGGCTGAAGGCACTTCTACCAGAAAGCCAGGCGGAAAATCGCTCCATCTGGCAATTGCATCTACTTTTATATCAGCCGCACTAATCCGCTTATATGAGCTCCAAGCGAGTGTCAAAAAAATGGGCGTCTTACGTCGCTGTATAAACTGTAAATTATATCCTATCAAAATCTTTATATTGCAGCTTGCTGATTCTAGCAGTGATAGGTTATCTATACAGTGACCTTCAATAAATCTTGAGTAGTAGATAAAGTGATTTCTGTGCATGGCAGCTCTAGAATTTGGTAATACTATGTCATTAATGTGTCGGCTTTTTCTATAAATTGCCTCCAAACTCCACTTTCTGAAATCTTTAGTAAGAAACAACCATTAATAAATCGGTGTTTTCCAAAAAAATGCATCCCAAATTCATGTACTTAGTGCTTTGGTAATGCGTTGTTATTAATGTGTCGGTTTCTTATGATCCGCTTTACACCGGCTGCGGCTAAAAAATCTTTTAGGCAGAATAAAGTTAATGGGTGGAATGCATAAAGGCAGCCTTACGTTAAAACCAGTCTAAGGCGTTCTATTTCAGTAATCTAGAACATTGTAACGAACAAGCCCAATCTGCGGCAAAAGTTTCAGTAAGTATCAAGCATTCTTTTTCAAGTAAACTGACCAGAGGTCAGTTATAACCTGTTGTGCAGCTGTATCTATACGGTATACCTGTAGGTACCTCTTAGAATTGAAATCTATGAAATGAATAAATGAATTAGTTTAACTGGTGAAAGCTCCAATATTTGGCAAAACTAATTATTAAAATATAAAATGCTACCGAAACTCGGGATCGAATCAAGGATGTTTAGATCTTTTAACGCTCTGCCAACTGAGCTATTTCGGCCACGACAAAAAACAAATACAATCTCGTGAAATCTGATGCTCATTTTGTTTCGTCCAATTTTAATGTTAACTATTTGTTAATTGTTGTAAACCTATTTGTTGTAAAAGTACTTTCCTGAATTCTAATTTCACAATTTCTGTTGAGTAAGTTGATGATCATACAAATCCTCAAACTGTCAAAATCAATGATAATGTTTTTTGATGCAAATAATTTTACTCCGTAACACTTAAGACTCGGATGGCTTAGATGGTAGCGATTTCTAGTTTAGATTTGGTGCCCGAGTGTTCGATTCCGTCTCGGATATAATTTTTTGCATTCCATGACTGGCATTGCACATGAATGAGTTTCCGCCAGCTCTTGTAATTTAACACTAAAACAACGCAAAACACATGTGACGCCCGCGTTGTTGAACTGACGCACAAATTACACAAACCAACTGACAACAGATAGAACACAAGCTCAGTGTTATTGTCCAGAATCAAAATTAAAAACCTGCTGTGCTGTGGCACAACAGGAAAAATTATACACGTATTACATAGGATAGAACGTTGCCCTTAGACTGCGTTTAGCAAGACTGAGCTAAGACTGCCTTTATGCATTCCACCCAATGTGTCTTCCATCACTCTAATGTGGTGTAGTGATGTGGATCGGATCGGATCGGTCCGAAATTTTGATGCCGATCCGATCCGGATGCTTGATTGGCGATCCGATCCGATCCGATCCGATCCAGGCCCGGATCGGTCGATCCGATCCGATCCGCCGATCCGATCCGATTAAACATTACGTAACCTTGATGAAAGCTAAAAAATCTTTTGTAGAAATATTGTTAAGTATGATTTATTATAATGAGTATATTGCTTTAAAAATTTAATGAGTTTGTATACAAATGATAAGATGGCATTTTTGTAATGAGAGCAACGACAATCCCACGACCAAAAATTTTGACTAATTGGAATGGAAATGTCCTGACAATTTTGGGTCACTACCTCACCACCGCAGGTCGTGGATGCCCACGGGTCGGGTTGGGTTGGATCGGAAAATTTGAGCCGTGGGTCAACCCTTGGGTATACACACACCCACTTCAGGCTGCGCGGGTCGCTGCATTTTGTCAAACCGGCGAAAAAATTCTGAAATTTTTTCACATACTCAATCCAATCTGGGTACATAAATTTGGTTACCATTCGGTTAAAGTAGATAGCAATGTGTACAATGTACAGCTGTATATACACTGTGCAAATTGTACAGGGGTATCTGCTAAAAACGATCGATCATCAGGTACGGTATCTTGAAATGGTGGGTCAAAGCTGGTCGTGGTCAACTTTGACGGCTCGGGATGGATTGTGTGGATCCCACAAGTGTCAAACCGCGGTAGAAAGTGTTGATCAGCGTCGATTCCGAACTCTTGTGTTAACGAAAAGAATGTTGAAAGATTGTTTTTGTAGGCGAAAATTAAGATATATATTTCTAAACATTTCACATCACACATTTAGTACGCGTCTTCACGCAGCTTCAATGATGAGAAATCTCGCCTCCACTTGTATATAGTTTATGCATACACTGTACGCTTTCGCTAATATAAAACCGATATTTTGATAATTTGAGTAGTATATAGTTATACTTGTGCGTTTGATCGATCGCTCGAAAAGTTTTTGAAATTACGCAAAATTTTTGGCAAATTACAAAATTTTGTGGTCGAGACTCAAAATTTATACTCCGATCCGGATCGCCGATGCGAAATTTTAAAGCCGATCCGATCCGGCGATCCGATCCGGCAAATTCAGCGATCCGATCCGATCCGATCCGGCGATCCGATCCACATCACTAGCCCTAAGTGATAAAACAATGGAAAACTAACTCAAGCTAAAAATAAACTCTAAAATCACTTGAGCTGGTGTAGACTTCGTTTAACTAAACGCGCTAAAAGGGTATTTACGAAACTATAATTCTTCATCAAAATTTATTTATGGACGTGTGAAATATTAATAATCATGTTTTAGTGTGAAATGCTATAAATGATACAAATTAGTCATGTTTTCAGGTTTCCACATGCTAAAAAAAGAGAGTAAAATGTTTGACGACTCTCACAGATTGAAAAGCTAAGTTTTTAAGCAAAACGACAAAAACAAATAAAAACAAACATGGGTTGTTTCACAAAAAAGACCTTTGAATTGCTAGATATCTTCACGCTGAACTATGGAGTCTTGATTTGAAAGTTTTATTATGCCAACGTACTGTTCATGTCAAGTTTTTTGTGTTGTTCATGTTCATATAATGTGAATGTATAATGTGAATGTAATAATTAGCGAAATGGTTAACCGTATAAATTGGGCACATGATTACAAGTGCATATTACTTTATAGGGCTTGAATTTGACGACAACAAAAAAATACTAAACAAGCACGTCTTGCGAGTAAAGTTTAAACAACTTTCGACAGATTTAATCGTGACATGCTCATGTAAAATGCCGAGGATATTCTTCGAATATAAAACGCGGCACCAAAATTTTCAAGGCCAACACTGTCAACATGTTGAGCTGAATCTTTTGCACAGTTCCCACTGCAGTTTTAAGGTTTAAGATTTATGGCTTAAGGTTTAACGTTTAACGTTTCATTAACACTGGCAGTTTAAGGTTTAACGATATTTGAATGTTCATTGGCACAGGCAAGTATATTCATTGGCTGGATGCAGAAGCTCCGCCTACCTACAGCTCGCAGCTGATTGACAGAATACAGAAGCTCCGCCTATAGCTCGTAACTGATTAGCTGAATCCTTAAACCTTAAACCAAAAAGTTGAAATTTTTCAACATCGCCAAACCCAAAACCTCAAACCTTAAACCAATGTAGTGGGAATGTGCAATATGCTGAAGTCATGTTCTACGTTAAACCTTGGACCACAAACCTTAAACCTGCAGTTGGAAGCGGGCGTTTCTTTCAGAACCTTGACAATTTTTAAAGTTAAAAACTTATTACAAACCTTATCGCAAATACCGTTAACGACGAGCAATTTGAATACAATGTAAAAGCAGAAAGCTAAAACCGTCTCTTAGAAACTACCGGTTTTATACCAATGTCAGCTGCTAAAATCTTGATGATATTGCAGTCACATCGTAGTGGTTTGCGTAGCCATGCCAATACATGATTTGACCATGTTTTTCAGACCACGAAGTGTTCGAATATCGACGCGGAAATAAACAGTCTACGAAGCATTTTTACGACAGATTTCGTCATTACTGTCCACAGCGTGTGCATCAGGATTTTCATCACTGACAGACATGCAAGCGTGTTTGATAACCAGTATACATATTACATACGTATTCACAACACTATATGCTGATATCGCATACTAGCACTCATGATGAACACACACGCAGTACGCACACACAAACAATGTATTTCTAGGACCTACCAAATTTTACACAGTAACTAACACAGTGAGATGCAGATACATGCAAATCGACGTTTTGTACTATAGTATATACGCGGCGGCTGAGGCCGCCGCGTAAAAAATTCTACGTATTTGTGACTAGGGCCAAATAGGTTAGTGAGTCAATTGGCCGGCTACTAGTGAACCTTCTGAGATACGGACTCAAGTGAAACGGTTAAAAACGTTGTTTGAACAACCGCAAGATTGCGTAAAAAATATTAAATCAATAAGTGTTCCACAGGATACAACTCTTTAGCAAAAATAACTTGTGCAACTTTAAGCTGCACCTACTACGTTCAGTATATAGCAGTGACAGGTGTTCCAATGATAGTGAAAAGAAAGAATGAACATCAGCAAGAGTGCATAATAAGAAGAGTATGACACTCGTCCAATTCCTGGCAGGGGTCGGAATTACAACCTGCGACCATTAACTCCAAAAACAAGCCACGAATCGGACCATAGTACCACCCCCACAAACTGGACCCCGGTCCAAAACGTGGCAGGGGTACCCCCCCCCCCCACAAACCCGACCCCGGTCCAAAACGTGGGGGGGTACCCCCCCCCCCCACAAATCAGACCCTAGTGGTCAAAACGTGGGGGGTACCCCCCCCCACAAATTGGACCCCGGTCCAAATCTTGGGGAGGGTACCCCCCCCCCCACAAATTGGACCCCGGTCCAAATCTTGGGGGGGGGTACCCCCCCCCACATTTTGTACCCCGGTCTGAAAATGGACCCTAGTGCCAAATCACCAAAATTTTGCTCAAAATGCAGTTTTCGGCCAATCTGTGCCCTGTTGGGGCTGCTCAGCCTCAACTTTTGGCTTGTGGGGTTGCCGACCCCTGCGAGGCCGGGTACAACCCATTGTATTCGTTTTTCTGGATGCTTTATTTGAAACATCAAGGGTCCCCCCTTGTGAACTTGAAAAAATTTTGGTAATGGATTGGTATGAAAACTTTTTTCTATGGGTGATTTAGGTCTCAAATTGCGGATCCGACAAGCGTTTTAGTTTGTGCCCGTCTGGATTTCCATACTGCCTCACCTAGGGGGTTAAAATGGGCAAATTTTCCAACAATGCGGATTCTTTGTTTTCTGGGGTAATTTGACCTCCTGAACACGAATTTGAGCTCCATTATTGTGTGTGCGGCTCGCAAAAACCTGTGCGACCGCATCCCCTCCAGAGAACCAAGGGGTCCAATTTTCTAATTTGAGACTTTGACGTCCCTAGAGGTAATTTGGGCATTTTGGGCATTTCGAAAATACATTTTTTAAATTTTTTTTTTATTTTAAAAAAATTTCAAAATTTTAAAAAATTAGATTTTTTTCAGATTTTTTTGGAACGCTAATATTTGCTTTCCGGAATGCCGAAATAATCCTAAAACATCAAAAACACGCAATTGAAAAAACTTTAAAATTTTTATTTTTCCTAAAATTTTTTGATTTGTACCAATTTGAAGATTTTAAAACTTTTTTAAGACAATACAATCATACAATTACAATTCTAGGAAAAAATCTGAAAAAAGTCAAATTTTTTACAATTTTAAAATTTTTTTAAAATAAAAAAAATTTAAAAAATGTATTTTCGAAATGCCCAAATTACCTCTAGGGACGTCAAAGTCTCAAATTAGAAAATTGGACCCCTTGGTTCTCTGGAGGGGAGGCGGTCGCACAGGTTTTTGCGAGCCGTACACACAATAATGGAGCTCAAATTCGTGTTCAGGAGGTCAAATTACCCCAGAAAACAAAGAATCCGCATTGTTGGAAAATTTGCCCATTTTAACCCCCTAGGTGTGGCAGTATGGAAGTCCAGACGGGCACAAACTAAAACGCTTGTCGGATCCGCAATTTGGGACCTAAATCACCCATAGAAAAAAGTTTTCATACCAATCCATTACCAAAATTTTTTCAAGTTCACAAGGGGGGACCCTTGATGTTTCAAATAAAGCATCCAGAAAAACGAATACAATGGGTTGTATATACCCGGCCTCGCAGGAGTCGGCAACCCCACAAGCCAAAAGTTGAGGCTGAGTAGCCCCAACAGGGCACAGATTGGCCGAAAACTGCATTTTGAGCAAAATTTTGGTGATTTGGCACTAGGGTCCATTTTCAGACCGGGGTCCAAAATGTGGGGGGGTACCCCCCCCCCCAAGATTTGGACCGGGGTCCAATTTGTGGGGGGGGGGTACCCCACCCAAGATTTAGACCGGGGTCCAATTTGTGGGGGGGGGGCACCCCCCCCCACGTTTTGACCACCAGGGTCTGATTTGTGGGGGGGGGGTACCCCTACCACGTTTTGGACCGGGGTCCAGTTTGTGGGGGTGGTACTATGGTCCAATTCGTGGCCTGTTTTTGGAGTTAATGGTCGCAGGTTGTAATTCCGACCCCTGCCAGGAATTGGACGAGTGTCATACTCTTCTTATTATGCACTCTTGACATCAGTAGTCGCTATACGAACCATGAATAAATGCCGATATACATAAACTCCGTTCTTCTAGTGAATGCAGGTTCAACACTCTTAGTCGGTCGATGTAAGCAAGTTAAAAATTAAAATAAAAAAATGAAAAAACTTTGGCATAAGTAAAGCGACCAAGCTTCAGTGGCATATTCCAAACAGGGCCGACTAAATTCTGACTATTTTCACTAAAATTGTTGTGGTTGCTTGAAAGCGGCGTATAAACAACTAACTTTACCAAAACCAGATTTAGCAACAAATTCACTTTACCAAAACCAGATTTAGCAACAAATTCACAATGTGAGGATACACGTAACGATGACGATATTCAAAATCTCAAGTCACTTACACTAGTCTGAGGGACATTTGCTTAACTAATAGTGTATATTTTATGCAAATTAGTTTGACAAAAGTGCAAAGTAACGATTTTTCAACAGCCATTTTCAACATTTGTTTAAAATTGCCTGTGACTAAAGCATTTCACAACAGATCGTATTGCAAACAATAGCTATTGTGCGCCCACAAGGTGTTCGAGCACTGGTTGGAGCACAGATGCATCTTTTCCTTCTGTTGAAGTTATACCAGGGGCCTATTGCATAAAACTACATTTTTACATTTGTACATCTCTACATCAATGTAGCTACACTTACATCAGCTATGTACATATTCCGGTTTCATAAAACAAATGTAAGATGTAGCTACAACGATGTAGCGCTACATTTGTGACATCACCACAAATGTAGCAGATGTATCTACATAATACTACATCTGCTACATTAATTTACTACAATTGTAGTAGATGTAGCTACATTTGGTACATCTACTGCATCTGCTGCAAGAGTTCCTATAATAGTAGCACGCATGCTAGTCACTCAATCGATCAGAGATGCACTCCCAGAATTTGCGTTGATTAAGTTTTGTGAACATTTTTCAGATTTCAAAATTTTTCGAAATTCTAAAAATTTTGTAGGACGAATTAAGACAACAAAATCTAGCCAAAAACGCTCCTCCTTATCATTATAACCCATAATATGTATGATTGTTAAACAGAAACTCGTATAAATATGAAAATGTTGTATAAAAAAGTAGCTTGATTGTGGGTCGACCCACAATCAAGAATGTAGCTACATTTTTACAGTTAATGTAGTTACATTTTCTTGATGAAATCGGTGTAGAATGTAGCTACATCGATGTAAAATATCGCATTATAATTTTTTACATTGCGATGTAAATGCAGATACATCAGATGTAATTTAGCGATGCAGAGATGTAATGTAGACACACTGATGTAGCTTTATGAAACTGAAAAAAATGTAGGTGTAGCAGTTGTAGTGTAGATGTAGTTTTATGCAATGGGCCCCTGGCTACGAGAAGTAACTCCAAAACAAGGCTACTCCTAAGCTACTTAGGGGTGGAGATCATAATTACCATGCTTAACTCGGGGTTTGAAAATAATTTTAGGGCGAGTTTTGAAACCTGACTTTCGATCCTGCAAGTGGGATAAACTCGCGGGTGTAAAATCTTCTAATAACTAGGGAACTCTTGTAAGCTAAATAGAGCATTATCAGTAATATGTGCATTATAGCTTAACATGTGATGTCAAACTTTATCTCAGAGTTAGGCCATGAGACACGCACGGACTACGGAGGCTGGGTGCGCATTTTTTATCTAAACACTCAAGCATTATTGCTTACGCCCTGCTCAAGGTTTATGGTGGTAAAAATTTCACCCTTAAATCTCTCATCCTTGGATGTTTCAGATTCGAATTGGCTATGGATACTAATTAGCAGCGATATTACTACACTAAAAGATGCTTCTAGATTTTGTCTTCCATAACTTGTAATTATGGCTGTACTACTAACTACGTTTGTCCTTCTAGCGTCATGTAATCAAGTGTTTTTAAGTAAGCTGACAAAACAACAGAATAAGTTGTTTTAATGACGTTTAAAGAGCAACAGATTTATGAGACAATTGTTGCTTATACAAGCCGATTAAATGTGGTCAAGCAGCTAGGTATTGTTAGTGTCATGTAATCAGATGCACTGTATTATAATCAGCTTCTTTGAGCTTATTTTTACGTGAAAATTTAGGAACTTGCTCAAAAAGTACAGATAATCTTTTTGTTTCATACTAATGCGGAAACAATTTCGAGATTAAAGTCGAACAAAAATAATTGCGTCACCTTTCTTTAACTTCTGTACAAAAGCGCTAAGAAAACAGATATAAAAAGAAAGAGATAACGAGATATGTGAAAAACCTGACACAGCACTGGGATACTCACAGCAAATAGTGTGAAATTTAATTTTTCAGTTCATTATGATGAAAATGGGCTCCGGATACTTTGACAAAAAAAGTTTTGCTCGTTACTTTACGGCACACTGTCTATTTTACCCTCACGGCCCTTGCCTTTTGGCCTAAACTCCAAGAGCCCCGTGGTTTGCAGCATACCATTTCTATTATGTTTCAATGACGTAGTTGTTTGTACATCAGAGCTCAAGGCCCGGTTTGCGTGGGAAAGTTTACACATGTGAATGTTTTTGAATTTTGCCCAGTGCCCACTTTTGCTTAATGCGTTGTACAGTCGGTAACTGTCCTAATCTCTTGCTCAATTAACACATAGAAAATCTTAGTGATCAACCCAATCAACGAAACAGCTGTATTTGACGTAATTTAGCGTGTAGTTTTTAAAGCTTACACTTACTGTCCGTCACTACCATTAAACGGTGGGTGGCGTGTCTGGTTCTAACCTAAAAAACCAGTGTTCACGCAAAAACAAAGTAAATGTAATTACGGATTATGTGCAAAATAAAGTATAGCAGCAATTACGATACTTTTAAGCTGCAGGAGCACCTGGTGTTTTCGCCTTACAAACTATGCGTGTCTGAGAATTAACTATAATTAAAGGGGCTGTCTCAATAAGCAATTTTGTTGCCAAGCCTATATTTTGTCACATGTAACCACATTGGTAAAATTAAGCGCGGCACGCACGTAGTTTGAGTTTGTCAGTAGCCTTTGTAGTTGCAATTTCGAAGACAGATATGAAGCAGAGCTTGAGAGTTATTTGAGTCTGTATGACGCAATAATATATGCTAAACTGGACTGTGAGCTCAAGAGCCATAACCAAAGTCTGATCAGAAATTGGTGCACCCTAATACAAAATGAAATATTGAATTTATCACTAAAAGAACTAAATTTTAGGCAGCAGAAGTACAGCGGGTAGTCGCAAAAATAACGCCATATATTTTCATTCAGGGTTCAGCAATTTTTGGTCATTCTTTAGTGTTATAATCGACCGGACTGGTGCTACCGGAGGTTGACATTCCTACGATGAGAAATATTCTCTTCCATACCAAAAATTACGCAAACTAACAAGCGCGCATCACAACGCAGTTTGGCAATGTTTATATTTATATCTGCAATCGCTGTTTTGTGTAGAGATTAATTGAGAAGTGGCTTTCCATTGCAATGAAACAGATCCACGTGGCAGCCAGCCAAGTCAAGAGCTAAAGTTCTCTTATTATGTTCACAGCAGTTCTTCATTCTTCAAATTTTAAATTGACACACTGCCAAATTGCTGGAAAATTATATAAACACAGTTGAGTTTTTATATTTGCTAATGTAAATGGGAAAACTCTATAAAATTTCGAATCGACGCTTTCTTCCGTGTAGACATCTGGCTTGACCGGGAAGAAGAGGGGTCGGTTTTTCTCTCTCTTGGAACCTAAATTCTGTCAGGAGGGCACGTGCAGTCAGCAGTGCGAGTTGAGGGACCCCGTTTGAGGCGCTTCGCACGTCTTTTCACTGTAGTGAGTTTCCCCCCATTCTCATAATTTTTTATTCTAAATTTCTGCCCACTGTTCTGTAATTGATATTTCGTTGCCTTTTCAGTGTCAAGAAATTGCTCTTTTAAACTATTTGTTCTAAGGCTAGCTTAGAGTAGTCTAATTAGTTAGCTGTGGCCGTAGTGGGGCCTTGTAGGCGGTTTTGTGACACCTGTGGTGGAACGGACCTGTCGTTGAGAGATTTTCAGGCGACTGCTCCGCAAAACCTAGCTCTAAACTAGGCGTTATCCTCTGAATCGGCGGACTTGGCACGCGGTTTAAGACGTTGAATTGGCGCTCTGCGCACTTTACTTTGCTTCCATTAGTCTTCAGAGTTCAGGGTTTAACATCAGTAAGATAACCCTAAATTTCCGTAAGCCATGATGACCCACCTCGTCCTAAACCGCGGGATGCCCAGAATCGTGTCCAACACTGACGTAGGTTTGGCGAATGTTAGCTAGGATCCACAATTTGAGAAATTAGCACGAAATTTGATTACTGTAAATACTGATCCATTTTGAATATAATTTTTTGGGGAACATGCTTGTTTAAAAACACATGGGTGGATTTCACAAAGGTGGTTTAATTAAACCATGGTTTTACGTACGTTTTTACATGATTTGCACATAATTTCATTACGAAATAACGCCTGATTCGTTACGAATTTCGTCGATTTTTTAAAACCATGGTTTTAGCGCAGTTGAAATTTAAAACCTGCAGCACAGCAGGTCTCTGTTTTGCTGAGATTTCAGCTGAGCTAAAACCATGGTTTAAGAAAATCTAGGAAATTCGTAACGAATCATGCTATATTTCGTAACGAAATTATGTGCAAATCATATAAAAACCATGGTTTAGTTAAACCACCTTTGTGAAATCCACCCATAGAAATTATTGTAACAGTCTGTGGGCTAAATAACGTAAGTCCAATAGTGAAAAAATAATCACAATAACACTATTGTTGTTCATGCATGGTGAGGGGATACTAGGGATGCACTAACACTGAATAGTGACTACTGCCCATATTTAGTTTTTTACTCTTATTTTAGTTTTCTTTTCGTTTCTGTTTTGGTTTTTCCAACTGAAATAAAAGCGTAGCTGCACTACTTTATCGAACTAAAATCACCCAAAACCAACCAAAACACAACACTTTTGTATTTATTAATGGACACATTTATTACATTCCGATTTCTACTGTTTTCCATGAGTTGCTGTCTACCATTGTGCCAGGTGCCCTGAACACGTCACGGGTACATGGCAGTGCAGGCTTGAATGCAGAGATCGGCCAGTCGGTTCATGTAGAACTCGTCGATACACTGCTGTTTACAGGAATCGATGGTTCCTGTATCTGCAAAAAACGCACTGATTCAGCGGATTTTTTCCTATGTAAATACACTGACAAACGCACTGAACCAAAAGTGAACCTTCAAGCTTAATTGTTCTTATCGGAAGTATGTAGTAGTGCCTTGGGGGAGTTACAGTACAGCTCAAAATTAACATCATATGACTCCGGAGTCAGCGTCACTGACTTCATTTTGCAGTCAGTGACTGCAGTTAAACTATTGACGTCACGTCATGTCTTTACTTAGTTTGTGATTTTTATTCACTGACTCCGGTGTCAGAGTCAGTGACTTCTGAATCAGCATCACATTAGTCATCACTACTTTTTAAATTCCTTACATGTGCATACGTATATACACACATGTGTATAGGTATGCGTGTAGCATATTTTGTGTTAGTGATGACAAAGGTGATGCTGATTCCGCAGTCACTGACTCTGACTCCGGAGTCAGTTAATGAAAATCAAAACTACCGGAAGTAACATTGGACCTGTGACGTCAATGGGTCGACTGCAGTCACTGACTGCAAATTTAAGTCACGTCAAATGAAATTTCACGAAATATTTTTTGTCCGTCACTTTCCAGCCAACCTTGGTTACTTTTCGCAAAGGCTGAATCTCGTCGTATGCCGGCAAACAAAGAACTTTTCTTCGTAAAGTGCTGAAGTTTGATGCAAGTGTTATTAATATTCAAATTTAATTGATTAATAATTAATGAAGTAATTTTATCAGGATTCAAGTTGGGATAAGGTTGCCATTTTGTAAATCTACTGTTTAAAATTGAAACGAAATAAATATGCACTTTTGCAGTAATGCAATAGGCACTTTTTACAGTAATCTAATTTTTGTTTTTTCATTAACATTAAATTGACATTAACACTAATCATTAAAATGCCATAAAAAAGTCACAAATTTTCGGGCTAAACGCTCTGTGTATGTGCATAGGTTTTGCACTATCGTATTTAATCCCTAATTGTTGGGTAAGGAACAAGCTATGTTAACTCATGTTAGTTCACTATTCATTCTTGGCCAGAGATCAAAAATTAGTTTAATACCACCAACAAATAACGTCTTGATAGTTTTAACAAACACGCAGCTGTCTTCTTCAGGAGTTAACCAACCTTGTAATAAAGATCCCGTTGGAAACGTATTGCAGTATGAAATTAATGTAAGGCCGATCAGAGTAAGGAGTAGTTTGCTATCCATAATTAAAAATGTTTTAGTTCTTTTAATTAATTAAATGGTACCATAGGTGATACAGTCTACAATTAACCTATAATAAACAAAATACTACTAAACAAAATTGGCAAATCTACAAAATGCACAAAATATTCATCATTAGTTCCATAACCCTTCATGAAATTTTAAAAATACTTCAAAACTGCAAAAAAGTCCAGTCGTTGGTTGGGTTTTGATCCGTGACCACAGCGTCACAAGAGCAACTTTGTGTCAGGACTGTCACGCCTAGCCACTTGGCCGCCGGCTCGTTTTACTGAGATATGTACATACCTAAGGCATCTTCGTTAAGTAACAGATTCTGTGTACCATAAACGCCGACAGGTTTCACTAGAGTAAGAAAGTGCTATGTGTTTTGCTTTTGATGTTACAGTATGTGGAAAAGGGTAAATTATACAAAACTAAAAAATAATTATATTTATAAATAAATTAAATGCCATTATTATCAATATTTAGAAGTATATTAAACAAAATCAGGTTTAGCGGACTAGGTTTAGCTATATTTTCTAAATGTAATTTGCATAACGTAAATGAAATGTGATATAATCTGAGTAGAAACAATCTGATTCAAAAACTAAACTGCCAAATCTAATAAATGATGAAAAATCCCAAAGTTACAGTGGCTCTTATGTATATGTAAGTTTACAATCAGCAATATCAATACTACATACTTTATCGTTAAGTGATTTTTAAATCTAAAACTAACCACCGAAAATTAACTTTAATTAACAAAAAGAAAAATATATTAATTAATTAATCTTCCGGATACGGACCCGAACAATTATAAACTGTGGCAGATCTGAGACAGGAAGTATTACAGGAAGGGCAGCTAACGATTAGAATTTTGTTTGGTTCGCCTCCAAGCGGTTTGAAAGTGTTTCCGGTTAATAAAAAGGCTTAGCGTAAAAAATTTTCTGACTTGAAACGCACCTACATAATAGCCTTAATGACGTGTAACCTATTTAAGGTTGCGCATAACTGACCCAGAATAAAGTGAAACTAGTATTTTGTTCCTTTTAAAGAAAAAGAACTATTGTAACCTGCAGTTTGAGGCGGACCCAAGTTTTGGTTGGTTCGGTTCGGTTCGGTCCCAACCTCGTTTTTGTATCGTGTACATTCGTAAAGTAGAAGACACTCCTGAAGGCCCGCAAAATGCACTCACACATGTCACACACGCACGCACACAAAACGTTGTATCGGACATGCAGCTGCTGTTCAGCACAGACTGGATGTCAATGCACTGAAACTGTGCATGATTTACATGCCATTTTTGTTTCAGTGCATTGACTGAAATTAGTATGCACGGCCGCTGAGGCGACCGCGCAACAAGCAAAATGAAACTGCCTTCATGTGTCTGCCCAGACGTGGACGGGAACATACCCTTGGAGTACTCACGTCCGACAATTGGTTCAATCATACAGAGCAACCGCCTCCCAATCTAATGAACAAAGCCCTGCAGAACGTTTTCATGGCTGGAAAATGCGCCTAGATTTTCAACCAGCAGATCCGATACAACAAAATAACCACAAACAATTGGTACCGCAAAATGACCGCCAAAGTGCAACTAAGTGTTTCAACTCTACTCGGGGTCCATATAAGCGGGGGGACAAAGTACTGGTCCAACGCCCTCGCGCACATGTGTTAAAAGGACAATCACCCTGGTGTAAACCGTTAGTGGTTATTAAAGTTCTTGGCAATTATACCTATTTACTCTCAGATAATCAAGTATGGCATGCCCGTAAAATGCGTCGTTTCGTGACCAGACAAGATTACTCAGAAGAATCCTATAATTTGCCAAGATGGTCAATTGGTCCAATTTGTCAAAACTTTGTTGCGCAAGCCGAAAAAGTTGGTATCGCTGCACGTCACTTTCGTTTTCGGTATTTTTAGTGTAAGCTGAAAAAAGCCTAGCTGTAATACATGCATGATTTTTTGTGATTAATTGATTACAGAATGCAAAAACTCATACTTTCAGACACTACAGCTTAACAGAAAATGCAAAAATATAAACGAAAATCAGCTACTCGCATACTGTACCTAACATACAGCATCCTCGTGAAGTAACTGATGCTGTAAAACATAAACGGACACATTTCACTGGTGTGAGATTTGTGCAAGTTGGTGCTATGAAGTGACATTATGCATGGAAGAGTTAAATTGTCAAGTCCAACTTTGCATCGTGCTAGTGGATAGTGATGCATGCATTTATAACTTAAATTTCCAGATAAAAGGCTTAACACAAAACGCTGTAATGCATAAAGATGAAGTAAAATACCTGCTGTGGCACAACATGAAAAAGCTAACAGTATTGTTGAAAAAATGCAAAACTTACAAAAGGAATTTCATTAATGGAACTACATAAATCCGTAACAAAACACTTTAGATATTGAACCTTTTAAATGAAGAGATATTCTAATCTGTCTAAAGTATCAAAATTTATTCACTGCAACAATTAGCCATGCCGTCATGCCGTCAGTTCTTTTTTGACATTTCAGATTGTTTACTCAGTTTACGATGCAATTATAAAGCAAGCACGTTTTGCGAGTAAACTTTTTTGCTGCCTAAAACTGCCGCCTAATCAGCATTAGTGTGGTCATCAAGCAGTTGGTATATCACCCATGATTTGCTTCCATTGTTGTCGATTAGACGCCAAGTACTGACAAATTAGGAGCCAATGACTGTGCAAGACTCATCCAAGATATTGAAACTGAGCTACATTCTAGACGTGGGTGTTACAAATTTCGATTTATGGCACTGGGCACAGGATCTTAGTTTTTGCAAATGTTGGCGTAAAGTCGAACAGACTCAGTCATCGATGTCAATTTGTCCGAGTAAACTGACAAATTTTGCAAGCTACTACCACAACTGCGATATCGTCGGCATACTGCAAATTTAATAAGAACGATCGGATCTGCCATGCTGGGTTATCTGTGCTATGCGTGGCTCAAGTAACGACGTCAATAACGATGTTGAAATGCTAAGGTGACAGGACAGGTCCTTGTCGGACGCCGGTTTCGATGTTGAAAGAAGTGGAGAATTGACTACCGACACGGATAACACTGCTAGTAGACGAGAATAAAGAACTAATTAGCCTGACTACTTTATTTGGTACACCATCAGCACGGATGATGGAGCAGTAATATTTAATCTAAAGTGTCAAAGGCGGATTTAAAGTCGACAAACCAGATCAGAGTAGCCTGTCTAATCTCGTGTCTCCAGTAAATAATCCGCCGCAGGGTTATTATATAATCACAGCAGCCAGGGTCCGGCCAGAAACCCGCCTGATTTTCTCTGAGTATTGAATCGAATGCTCGAGCGAGGTGTTTGATTAGATGGCTTCCAAGTTCCAATATCTTATAAAACCGACACAGTAAAGAAATACTGCGATATTTGGATCATTCGGCGACGTTGCTCTTTTTATGTATCAGGATTAAGACGGCAGTAGTCCACCCAGGAAAACAAACTGTTGCCCAACTCTGCACATTAATTTCCAAAGAGCAAGTTGAAGGTCGTGTAAGCCCTGTTATATCAGCTCAGCAGAAATACTATTGAGCCCTGAGGACTTGTTTGCCTTCGTAAAACGGATAACACTGACGATTTTAGCGAATGATGGATCATCGACTTTTATGGGCAGAAAGCCAAAAAAAGGGTGGTTACCGGGATCGGCGCGATGGCCTGCTTTTAAAAATTGTTTTTAATGCCCGCTTTCCACTCTAGGTTTGAGGTATAAGGCTTAAGGTTTAAGGTTTAACGTAGAACATGATTTAGATTAGATTATTAAATCCGATTCATGCAACATGCTTGCAGTTTGGACAATATTCTTTGAAACCTTTCCATTTTCTACAGCAGATATCTGTAATGAAGTAATGTGAAGTAAAATGGGTTTAGTGTCACCTATTGAAAAAAGGGTCGATTCAAACGCACTGCTACGTTCGTACGTTCAGCTGGCAAAATTACAAAATAATCACACAAAAAAACTTATTCTACACTATTTGTAGCAACCGCATAGAAAGAAAATACTTTTGAAAGTGTTAATCAATTATAAGGATGGATGGCAAGGGGGTAGTTATAACAAATATGAACATATTTGAAAGAGACACGATTACAAGGTAGCTAATGTAAACACAATTGCGTGCTTGGACTATTGTAATATAAATGAACTTGTTGACTGATTCTAATGTTAGACAAGCAGTAAACTTATTTCTAGAAGTAAGGTATCTTAGTCTTGACCATCTGTTGTCGAAAGAATTTATAATAAGCATGTTTTGTAAATTTAATGAGTTACGAAAGTCTATTTAATTCCGTGTCCGTTTTTGTCTGTGTCCAATACCTTTGTCTGTGTCAGAAAAGTAGTCGCAAATGATCTGTTTTCATGATCTTAGCTTAACGTTAAGCTCCTACGTTAAATATAACGTGTTGTAATACAATAAGGAATACAAATTTACTGTCAAGCTATAACCACATTCAGACCAACTTCATTAAATAAGACATTTAATGCAAAAATAGTGCCTATGAAGAAAGGCTTGATAGCCACGATATTTGAATTCAATGGATTTTTAAGTTTACAAAAAAAATCGAAAAAATATACCCAAACCGAGTCCAAGCCACACGCGTCGAGAATGCTAACCACTATACCACAACCCCAAGCTAATTTTCTGTAGAGCATTTTCAGTTAATCTTCAAAGTATCGTATTTCTGAACAGAATTTCTAACTTCCTTTAAATAGTTAATCGCTTAGTCCGATTTGCTATTCCTAAACCTCAGACTATGATGAGTCCAGCCGTTAATCCGGTAAAGGAGTCACCCTTTACCTTACTTGCCAAATCATATTCCCTAATCTGTCAGTTTGTTTCTGCTGGTTGAACGACGGCAATTTCAAGAAGAAATCTAATACCGTTTTGTCTGACAAAAAGATTTCATTTAGTCGGATGAAGGAATGACCCTTAAACTCTGAAAAACAGTGCCCTTTCCAGCTTTTCCGAAACGTATAAATTGCTCCACTCATAAATATTCAAAAGATTTGCCAATTAAACAGCTAATTTAGCGCAGAACTCGCTAAAATGTGATTAAATTCTGATGTCCGACGGACGTCTAAAAACGGTCATTTCATTTAATATCAAGTCATTTTTTTAGTGCAACGCTTGCATGGAGTCGGGATATTTCCATGCGTAGTTATGGTATTTGCATAAACTTGTGTAGATAAAAGTGCCGTTAAAAATAACTAGCACTTTTTTGGAGGAAAGTTGAGCTCAGACTTGGGCCAACTACCTGAACGTGTTAGCAAAGTTTCTATATTATCAGTTTGTAACTTTCGACACAAAGCTACATATGTAGCACAGATGTGTATGGAACCGGTCTGGGGGCAAGCCCCCCACCCCCAGATTTGAGATCCGGGGCCAAGCCCGCCCTAAGTTTGACCCATCGGGATAAGTTCTTTTTCTTGGTACTAAAAATGAGGTGCCCCAAAACTCAAAAATTGACCCAGATAAATGCTTTAAAAATGAACATAAACCAAAAAAACCGCTAAGAACATCTAAAAAATTCCTGTTTTGAGCGAAAAAATTGGAATTTTTTGCGTTGCTGTCAGTTCAAACCCTCGAAACGTCGGGGCAAGCCTTCCCCCCTCAGACCGAGACCACGTGTACATGTATGAAACAGAGTATCAAAAAATTAAATAGCATACTGAAAAAGACGTGTCTGTTTCGGAAAACAATAAGGCTTCTTAAATTACAAACATAATTACTTTTGACCGGTTATGGGCTCTTTGGTGTAGGTAGCCGAGCCTTGACTCACAAGGGGCAGTAGCTTTGAAATCCAATTTGTCGTGTTTTTTCCTAATTGTTCGAATTACTTTGCTGTGAACCATTTTTTCACTCAAGTGAGTAAAACTAAACAATCAATAGCTTCCAGGATGCATGTGAACCTACATAAAGTGGGGGGGGGCTACCCAGGTCAAAAATCAACGTTCTTCAATTTTGCTTATTTTCATATATGTTACTCAGCCAAGGCACCTCTACATCAGATAATAACAATTAAGCTTGAAATTAACTTGAAATTAAATTAACTAGGTTGAAACTTGGCATAGTAGTAGTCCACATGTAAGCGCAAAATCTTATGATCCGGATTTTTGATATGTATTTCAAATCTAAAATCGAGGGCGAAATGTGAAAAATGGCCGTTTTTTGGGCCCACCAAACCTGAGTGATTTTACATTTGGCGTCATTGCTCAGAAAATTGAAAAAATTGCTACAAAAGTTGAAAAAAACGAATCTTAGAGGTAAGATACATATGACGTTTGGCTATCGAATCATGTAAAAATCAGCTTCGTCAGTGTTAACAAAAATTTCGAGCAAAGCTTTGCGACCACAAAAAACTTTTTTTGCGCCTATGATTTACACGTAAAATTGAAATTTTGGGAGCCCCTAGTAAAAAAATGGCAAAAGCATTGGTTCCAGTTTGTTACATCTGCGATGAGCCTTCCCTGGGGCTACATTGTGTGCAAATGTGAAGTGAATCGGAGAACCTAAATTTCTCATTTTGACAGGTAGCCCCCCCTTGACTAAGAATTAAATTTTTTGTTCCTACTAGAGAAGGAACAATGTTTTCAAACTAACTGTTCACGGCGTTAAATGGTTCTGAGCAGGCTGCATAGCCAATATGTTTTGTGTGAATTTTTAGCTGGGGTCTGCCTGCTGATTTTTGTCTGCGTATATACCCATAACAAGCACGTTTTGCGAGTAAAGTTACACTAAATTTAGATAGATTTCGTTGTGAGATGCTTATACATGCCGAGGACTTTCTTCGAATATAAAACGCGGCACCAATATTTATTACAGCAACATGTGTTTCTAGTACTGTTATTTAGCTAGGTAAATAGTTAAATGCTAAATTATTTAGCTAGCGGATTTTTACTAGTTAATAGTTAATAGCTAATAGTTAAATTCTTCTAGTTAAATTAATAGTTAAGTTAAAATCCCTCAGGAATAAAACTAGCATTTTAACTAGGCAATTTAACTAGATTTTAACTAGCTAGCCAAATATCCTGACAATCGTATCTGCAGAAAATTTGCATATTTGTGTCGTGTATTTGCTAGTGTTGTAAATGAGAAATAGGGCTTATGAGACTCGGGGGCTGTGGTGTAGTGGTTAGCATTCTTGTCGTCGACGCAAGCGGCCCGTGTTCGATTCCCGGCGCCTCCATTTTTTTCTTCGTTCTAAATTTGTGTCTCCTCTTTCTATTCAACATTCTGACGACCGTAGCAGGACGGAAAGGATAGGGCCGGGTCTTCAAGACAGCCTTATCCACCCCTGGGTTGAGGTTCCACCAAAAGCAGTGGCATCAAGTTGCCAAAGGGTCAAACCAACAGCATTTTAATTGGCACAAAGTTAACCAATAGCGTTTCAAACAAACTGTTGATGGCGGCGCATGGCTTAGAAGATATCATGAATGCACAACTTTGATACATTCTTTGTTTTATCCAAGCCTCTTTCATACTTGCTATTTTTAGTATAATATGTATTTTTTGGTGAATTTTTTTAAAAATTCGGCTGATAAGTGATAACCTATTTACAACCTATTCTACAAAGATCCGCATCCGCATCTGCAATTCGAAGATCAGTTGACTAGAATAAGCTAGCCAAGTTTTATTGCCCCAGATTGGGCATCCATCAGGTGGGGTGCCTGAGGTGAACAGTGCACATGAAAGGGTTAATGAACTATGTATACGAATTAAATTATTTCCGACATCTACTAACTGGTTTTTTTTTTTTTTTTTTTTGGTTTTTTTTTTTTTTTTTTATATGTTTTTTGTTATGCTAAATAGAAAGGGTTAATGTATATACTGTACGTTATTACTGTTGGGTGGTGATGATTTGGAGGGTTGTGTGTGTGGTATTTTATGTAGGTTTTTGGGTTGGGTATATATATATATGGTTTAGATAAGGGTGAGAAATAATAGAGAGGGGGAGAATCTATGCACGAATCGGGTGGGTTTGTATGTTAGAAATGGTGTAGTTGAATTGAGTGGTGGTAGTAAATCCGATACATATAGTTCTGGTGTTGAAATCACGACACACGCTACGCTCACAAAAACGGTGTTGCACCGTTATATGTATACGTGGTGTGAGGTGATCACCCAGGAATATATATGTGTTTCAGCACGTTTTAACACACACGCTCACTCAAATAGTGTATCGCTTTTTGACCTGGCAGCGCAGTTACATTAGAACTGTATGCAATCATAGAAGACGATTGCAATATAGTATATACGCGGCAGGTGAGGCCGCCGCGTAAAAAGAAACACTCGATAGCATCAAGAGTAAAGCGAGTAGTCACAACTGACAACAATACTTTGCCTGTTTTGTCTCAGGGTTCAGAAATTTCAGTCAGTTATTTGGTCGCAACTCATTCCTAAACTGTTGCCAGGGTAAAAGCATGCACTCTTAACATTAACCCTTTTATTCCCTGAGGATGATACACACCACGTGATGAACCACCGAATATGGGGCATGGCATGAATCATGATGAACTTGACTAAAAGTAACTTTTAGTGTATTCTATTCAACAGATTTTAGATTGTTTCTATTCAGTTAGTAGATGTCGGAAATAATTTAATTCGTATACATAGTTCATTAACCCTTTCATGTGCACTGTTAACCTCAGGCACCCCACCTGATGGATGCCCAATCTGGGGCAATAAAACTTGGCTAGCTTATTCTAGTCAACTGATCTTCGAATTGCAGATGCGGATGCGGATCTTTGTAGAATAGGTTGTAAATAGGTTATCACTTATCAGCCGAATTTTTAAAAAAATTCACCAAAAAATACATATTATACTAAAAATAGCAAGTATGAAAGAGGCTTGGATAAAACAAAGAATGTATCAAAGTTGTGCATTCATGATATCTTCTAAGCCATGCGCCGCCATCAACAGTTTGTTTGAAACGCTATTGGTTAACTTTGTGCCAACTAAAATGCTGTTGGTCTGACCCTTTGGCAACTTGATGCCACTGCTTTTGGTGGAACCTCAACCCAGGGGTGGATAAGGCTGTCTTGAAGACCCGGCCCTATCCTTTCCGTCCTGTTACGGTCGTCAGAATGTTGAATAGAAAGAGGAGACACAAATTTAGAACGAAGAAAAAATGGAGGCGCCGGGAATCGAACACGGGCCGCTTGCGTCGACGACAAGAATGCTAACCACTACACCACAGCCCCCGAGTCTCATAAGCCCTATTTCTCATTTACAACACTAGCAAATACACGACACAAATATGCAAATTTTCTGCAGATACGATTGTCAGGATATTTGGCTAGCTAGTTAAAATCTAGTTAAATTGCCTAGTTAAAATGCTAGTTTTATTCCTGAGGGATTTTAACTTAACTATTAATTTAACTAGAAGAATTTAACTATTAGCTATTAACTATTAACTAGTAAAAATCCGCTAGCTAAATAATTTAGCATTTAACTATTTACCTAGCTAA